>PVJL010010395.1:0-49775 GCA_004026885.1 Lyroderma lyra | reverse complement strand
CCAGAAGTGGGAGACACAGATGGATGTTTTATAGACGTGATCGTTGCGAAAACACAAAACAGTTACCCCCAAAATGCTGGCAACACTGTACACAGCAGAATATTGGTCGTTTACCCTCATGATCACATGGCTGAGTGGGAGCTGTGTCTCACTGTCCATGCCCAGCATCAGGAGAGAGTATTTTACCACATATTGCTAGTCTCACATAAGATCAGAATTCAAAGTTCAAAGTACAGTTTCTACTGAATGTATATAGCTTTCACAACATTAAAAAGTTGAAAAATCGTAAGTTGAATTATTTTAAGTCAAGTATCATCTGTACATTGAGTCAGATGAAAATTAGGACAGTTCCTCTACTAATAGAAATGTTGAAGCAGGAGGCCCTCTCTGCCTTAAGGAATTATTCACCCATATCTAGCATGCCAAAAACTTTCTGCCCAGATTCAAGGACACTACCTTCAATAAATCTTAAATTCTTTTTTTCTGTGGGAGCCCACAAAGAATTTGTGCCAATGCATTTGGACCACCAATCAAAAGGCAACATGATTGCCCATCTAAAAAGCCTGTAAGTCCTATAAAAGGACAAAACCAGAGTGAGTTGGGGAGCTCAGTCATTTCAGACTTTTGTATGCCATGGCTCCACCAACTGAATAAAGAAGCCCTTCCTTTTCTACCTTTGGTGTTCGGGTGATGCTTTCTCTCTGCCGGGCCTAGATTCCTGCAGCCAGTATGAGCCTTTAATGCACTCTTTACCTGCACAGAGACCATTTGATGCCTTGAAAATGACTTTTTTATTCCTACCCAAGTATGTATTTCTTCCTTTCTGTTCTTTATTTTTTTATAGTGAAATTCACATAACATGAAATTAACCTTTTCAAACTGTGCAATTCAATGGCATTCAGTACATTCATACTGTTGTACAATGACCACCTCTAATGCCCAAAAGAGAAAAAAAAAAAGGTTCTTGTATCATTGTAGGAAAGAATTCAAGGGCACACCAAACATAGCAGTGGTGAATTTATTAAGAAAAAGGAAATAGTACACTCCCAAAATATTGGGACTGGGCTAACCAGGAGGAGGGCAACTGTCCCAAAGAACAAAGGAGCTTAGAATTTTATCGGAATGAGGGTGCAAAAGATTCAAGTTTCAGGGGTGGCATTACTTTAAAAAGGGTGTTACTTTTTCTGGGCACAGTTTATGGAACCATACAACACTCGTATATGACCTTTTGTGCCTGTCTTCTTTCACTTAGCATGTTAAATGCTTAACATGCTTATTTTTGGCATCAAATAAGCAGCAGAGGAAAAACACAGCAGTTCTATTAAACTACCTGTAGTTACCATCATCATTTCCCCAAAACTGTTTTTTTTAATAAAAACAAAGCACTTTTTGTGAATATAATTTCAAATATGACTTTGAAAACTAGAATTCAATATTTATTTTTCACTGAAGCCAAAAATGTCTAGATTTGAAATTTTACATCAATATTATGAATTAAAATAATAAAACCAATAAAAACAAAGTTCATTTAGATATTCTCAAGTCATATCCCTCATGTTTTAAATCTTCTGACAAATATTCCAGATTTCAATTGGCTAATAATGGAGAGAAAAGTAATATTGAAGTGAGCTGATACTTTTGACTTTCAAATATATTCTTAGTCATTTTTAAATGGGACTAGTCATTTTAATGTGACTTACATTTTTAATGTGACTTAGATTTTTAATATCCAAATTGTGTTCCATACAATGTCAACAAAAGTTCCATGTCGTAGTGAAGACAGGCAATCTGGTTTCAAATTTTCATTGTTTCCAGATGTATGACTTGGAACATTTAGTTAAACCCTTTTTGGAGTTCAATTACATTATCTGTAAAATGATTGTTTGCTTCATTAAAACATATGACAAATACATCTATGCATGTAAAACACTTGGCACAGTGAATAAAACTTAGCAGAACATGTAACCACAAAATATGCCTCTTTGATGTATTGATTATTTTGAGCTATAGGCAACTTAAAAAATAACAAATGCAGAGAGTCTTTCCCTGAACTTGCTTTTGTCTACTTCAAGATAGATCCTAAAAAGTGAAATCAATTGTCATAAGTCTCCTCCTCAGTTTTATAACCCAGGAAAGAGTGACTCAGGAGGGGTTAGACGTCCACACCACAACCAGACAAACTTTGTCACAATCATACCTCCTGTCTGCTTTTCTAAGGGACTATTTATCTTTCCTAAAGTTTATTTACTCACTCCTAAGAGGCATATATTCTCCTTCCCTTTTCCTATTAAGATGCTATTTAATCCTAAAGTCTAAGACTTTTGGTTTTTTCCTGGGTAGCTCCTATGTATACATGAGTGTACATGTAAACAGATTTCTATTTGCTGTTCTCTTGTTTAGCTGTCTGTTGTTACAAGGGTCTCAGCTAGAAACTAGATTGGTAGAGGAAAAGTGATTTTTCTATCTCCTACACTAGCATCTCTGTTTGCATTCTTGCCTTCCACTCTGAATGTGTTTCCTACACTGTCCCAGGAGTTATCTCTCTAAAAGCGTAAATCATGCACCCCTTCTTATTTAAAGGGTCCAATAGCTTCTTATGAACCTAGAATTGAATCCAACATCTTTATTATATTCCTCCAAGTACTAAATGATCTGTCATTGATCTCCCCTCTGACCTGATCCACAGTACCTAATGCCTGTGGCAGCTCAGATACACAGGAACTTGCCAGATCTTTACTAACCTGGGACTGTTAGGGTTGTTATATCTTCTCTCTTCCTTTTAGAATTTCAAATGATTCCCTCTTTTATGTCATGTATGTCAGATTTTCAATGTCGCTTCCTCAAAGAGCTCTTCAGTTATAATTCTTTATAAAATAGCATCTCACCTTCACCAGTCTGTTTTGTTTTTACTAGTACTTAACAATATTTGAGATTATAGTGGTTCACCACTTGTTTACTCATTAAAAGCCTATTTTCCCCATCAGACCATGCTTATAAGAACAAGGACTTTATCTTATCATACTATTCACAGTACTTAAAAGAATTACTGTCACATAGAAAGTAAATGACAATTATTTTTAAAATAATTTTTTTTTTACCAATTTTCATACCATTCTTGAACTCCATGGCAATATCTGCTGGGAGAACACATTTTTTAACCAACTTTTGTGATAAAAAGTGATGTACTTAAAAGAGCATTCTATTACTAGAAAAATGGGGTTCCAGATGTTTCAGAAAAAAATAAAAATGATCTCTCAATGATTAATAATATGCTTTTCTTCTCACTTATAATAAAAATAATAAAAATTTAATGTATAGAAGACATATTTTTTCACCTATTAGCATGGTAAAAATCCAAGTTGACAACATACACTCTCAGTGAACTGTGAGGAAATAAAAATACTTACACAATGCTGCTGGGAATACAAAATGGTCTAAACTTTATGAAACAAATCTGCCAATATCTATGAAAATTATTTATTTATGCTTAAATACTTTGATGCAGCAATCTCATTTCTAAAGAATCAATCCCAAAGAAATAATGACAAAATTGTAAAATGCATATACACTTGTTTATTGGCATTGAATCTACTTGCAATGGCTACAGAATGGCCATAGTCCAAATGTGCTTCACGATAGGCTGGGTTGAATGCCTATGGTATATACTCCTCATAATATGGTACAATCATAAAACAAAAAAAAAATTATGTACCCTATTATTGAGTAATCCTTATGCTATTTCTTTACATAATTAGAAGAAAACTTTAAATAAAGAACATTTTATTGTTAATATTTTTATTTTATTGCTATTATTAATCTAAGAAATATAGGCTATAAATATAAATTAGGTTATACACAAAAACATAGAAAGATAAATCATGAAAAATAATTAAGTGAGATAGAGTGGAGGATACGTGATGATGCTAAGCTTCTTGAAATACAGTTTAATTTCAATGACTGAATCTACCTTAACATTTTATGTAAGTATGAAACTAAATTAAGTTTAAAGTAACTAAAAATTGAATGCAAAATTTAACCCTATATGTATATAACAAGTTGGTGATATAACCGCACAGAGGAACGATTCCAAGTCACCTTAAAACACTGTTTGTTTGTTTTTTATATATCTAATTAAATATGTCTTAGAGACAAAATGAACTGCAAAAATAACGTTAAACTAGTTAGAGAAAACATACAGAGCAAGTGGTCTCGGTATTATTATTCTGCTACTGGTAATACATGTTGCTGTTGAAACGAATAATTATGTTGCTATCATTAAAAATTGAATTTTGGGGCATGGAAATTAGAAGGTACACATTTACTATGTCATATCCATAAATAAATGTGATTAATAGTAAAATTTTAAAACAAAAAACAAAAGTGTATCATAATTATTAGGCACAATACAAAGATTTCAAACCAACTCTAGTTTCATAAAATTAAAATTAAACCATTTGCCACAGCATTATCTGAAAGATTGAGACATTTTATTTTACGTTTGTTATAAATAATTTTATTTTTGTAATAAATACATTATGATTTAATAAAAATGATATATTTCTAAAGAAAATTATTTTGATGAAATGACAATGTTATGACACCTTACAGAGTTGTGTGTACAGTGCTGCCAATGTAAGCACATGGTGGCAAGTTTGTGAACTTAATTGTCAGATTTTGGGTCCTACGACAGCTCAGATGGCCACTCCAGAAAAAGAGTTCCAAAATTGCTTTGAAAGATGGACTAGAAGCTGGTGTCAGTGTGTAGCTTCCCAAAGCGAGTACTTGCAAGGTGATGGTAGTGATACTCAGCAATGAGGTACATAATTAATTGTTTGACCTCCAAGCTTCCTAGCAACTTGCTGTCATAACTATAAAGTTTCCTGACAGATTTTAATTCATTTAATCATAAAATGCCTAATAACATCTAAACCATTGCATTCATTGCACATATTACCGCATTTTAAATTTTAAATAATTATAGACTCTTGCAAGGAATCTTTATACAGCTTCTGTCTTTAAACAAAAGATGTTCAGTTTTATAATTTATAGAAAATTCTTTAAATTTTTGTTCATCAATAATTACCTAAGTTTAATTAATCTTCACTTTAAATATGTCAAATATTGTTTCTTACTTAATTTGAAATTCAGTTTTAGAACTACTGACAAACTGAACTGAAATAATGATTGTCAACCACTTTCTGATTTATAGTTAGTTTCTCATGTTATAAGCAAAGCAAGTTGTCCAGATTTTGTTTTGTTTTCCTCTCCTGATTTATCTGTAATATTATCTGGTTCATAACTACTTTTCTCTCAAACTTTTTTTTTAAGTGACTGTAAAATCATTGTCTTGACAATAAGTATTGTGATATAAGCAGAAGATTAAGGTAGTCATTTATTACCTTGTGTGGAATAGAAAAATGATTAACTGGGTAATAAATAATGTACATTTTGACAATGTTTGAAAAATAATAAAAAAATTTATGAACTTTTGTGTCATGAAAGACAACTAGATAGTATGTGAAAATGATATAATATGGTAAGATATGTTGGCGCCACACATTAGCTCTGTATATTAAACAAGAGAAGAAAATCTCATGCCAATATCACACATCCTTTCCTATACTGACATTTAAAGAAACAGGAAAATTTAACCCTATATTATTTAAAGTGGCTAGTCAATTTCTTAGCCTTATTTTAGGATATAGCCATATGTGGAATATGATTTGATTTGTGGGCAATTCTTGGTAATTCTGTTTATTTACGAAAGCACATAATATATCCTCACCACCCCCTCTGGTTGTTATTGTTTACTTTCAAAAGTTTACCATAATATGTGTGTGTGTGTGTGTGTGTGTGTGTGTGTGTGTGCGCGCGCGCACGCGCGTGTGTGTATTTCCAAAGTCTGAAATATTGGGTCTACAGATTGTTGTTCATCAAAAAATATAGTTTATACTAGAAATATAAGAGTTGATTTTACCAATTGTTCCAACTGTCAAAATGTTTTAAATTTTTTATTGGTAAATAATTTTAAATATGCCTTTCTAACTTAAAAGTTACATAATTTTTGCAATTAATTTAAAAAATTAAGTAATGTTTAACATATTTACTTCTTAATAAAATCAAATATTTATGAATATTTAAGATTGTTTCCATAAATAAAAACAAAAGTCATCTTTATACTTCTCACAGAAAATTTTCTTTCAGACTCAAAATGTAGTTGAAAACTTTAATAACTGTTCATTAGTATAATTTTATATTAATATAACTACTCTGTCCAGCTCCTCATTGGACACATTTGTTATAAGGGATAATATACTCTTCTTAAGTTTTCTGAAGAGTGGGCTAGGAAATCAGAGTTCTCCAATTCAAATTATGGATTCACTAACACATCAGATAGGGCATATTTGTTCATTTTTCTGCAATTCAATTCCCTTACTTTTGAATGGGTATATGAATAATATTTATCTCACAGACATGCATGATGTATTATGTAATACAATACACCATAAAATTTAATAGTGACAGCACTAATAGTGCTTGACTCTTAGTGTACACTTGGTAGTATTACTTCTTGTTAGGAGACTTTGACTCACGTTAAACACACATACACACACACATACACATATACAAACATAAACACATATTTTTAAATAAACTGGATTAAATCATCTATGAGAATCAAAATGAAACATGTCTATAATAGAAGAATAATTAAATAATTAAAATTCATGGGTTGGAGCTAATGAAATAGAAATAAGTAATATGTTTCAGTTTGTCAATACTTGCAACAAAAGTCTGCAATTGAAAAAGTGTTTCATAATTAATCTATTAAAAGTTGCTACATTTACTAGCAATCACACAAAACCAAAGGGAAATTATTTACACTTGCAAGGCTAATAAATTTTTAACATCCTGGTAATATTCTAAATGATAATGAAGGTATAAAACAATGAGAACTCTTTTGCACTGTTGAGGGAATTGTAAACTGGCACAACAATTTGATAATCTCTATTAATGAAGGTTGGTGTATTTCGTAAAACAATTTCATTCCTAAGAAAATGTCCAAGAGGAACTCATCCATATCTACATGAGAAGATGTGCACAAAGATGTTGATATGATTATTGTTTATAAAAGCAAAATTTAAAAATATATGTAAGACAAGTCTTACTTTAAAGGATATTCAAAAATGGCAAAAATTATAAGCAGATGCTTGTGTATCATCAAAACTAAATGCAGAATAGAATTATCTCTGCGTGGTAGGTACTAAAAATGAGGATATGATTGGAGAGTGGAGCTCACTGAAAATGGCAGCTCTGTGGTTATAACTATACTTCTTTAACTGAATAGTATATAGTTATTTGTTGCATCATTAATAGCTTTATATAGTCTTTTATTCTGAAATATATTTAATAAAAAGAAGGTTTTCTGAAAGAAAAAGTTTTCTTACCAAGCAACTAAATTTAAATAAATAAAGCAAAGTTATAATTTTTTAAACATTCACACTATTTCTGAACTATTTGTTATTTTTATTTTAGTGGAAATAATAAAAATTGAACAATTTAACAAAAACCCATATGAGAACTGCAATTGTTACAGAAACCTGAAATTATGAACTATTTTTGGAATGAAATACTACCTACTTGCCTATATAAAAAGTAAAATTTTTACTCTTTAACTTTTGTTCAACCAAGCATGTCAAATAGAAGCATTATTTTGTTCAGACTACATTTTTTGGTTTTAAATAAGTGTAACACCTTCTGCATTCCATTCCATAATATCTGCCACATCATTTTCTAATTAAGAATTATATTAATCCTCAGCATTTTGTGGTGTAAAACCTTACCATGAATTAGAATGAAATGATTCTAAAAATGCACAGATGACAAATTAACGTAGCATCTGCCCATTTTTATGGCAGTTATTAAGTGACGGTTTGATTGTTGGTTAGTTTCATTATTCATTAAAAATAACTTCGGAAAGATTTTTACAATCAAGACTATCATGAGCATAATATGTGAGGTCACATATAAGCTAGTTTTTCTTCTCCATAATAACTAAAAAAATTAAAGTTTTCTCAAAACCTAACCATTAATTCTGTAAGTGAAAATTATTTTATGTTAAGATTGAGCATTAAAGCAATTATTTTCAAAAGATTCATTGCTGAGCCGACATAAAAATAATACTTTTCTCTTTACCTATTTAGAGATAAAGATATCAGGAAATATATCTATAATTTTACAAAATTACATTTTATTTCAGGAATTAAGAAGCAAATTATACCAGCATTAATATCCTGATTTGTGAAGAGATATTGTTTTTGTCCTTCCAAACTATTCTTACATAATACCACAGACTGGGTCACTTATTAACAACAGAGATGTATTTCTCACAATTTGGAGGCTAAGTCTAAGATGAAGGCATCAGCCTGTGGCTTCAGAAAAGGATCGTCTTCTGGGTTCATGGTGTGCACCTTCTCGCGAGGTTCTCACGTAGTGAAAAGGCAATGGGTCTCTGTGGTGTCTCTTTCATGAGAAAACTAATCCCACTCATCACAACAGTCCCATTCTCATAAAGTAAGCACCTGCCTAAGCCCTCACCTCCCAATACTATCACATTAGGCATTAAAACATCAACATATGAATTTGGGGAAGGTACCAACATCCAAATGAAAATGTCACAATAAACTTTTTGAAAATGCAAAGAAAGATAGACTAAATAGTCATAGTAAAAAATATTTAAGGCAATAATAAAATTATTTTTTAAATAATAGGTAATATATACATAAAGCTATATACCATTTATTTGAGAAAAATTCTTAAGTTATAACTAATATGCTTATTTTTTATTTTTAAAAATCTATCAGAATAAAACATAAATATTTTCTAATAATAATTACTACATCTTTGGTGCAATGACACATTATGTATGGTAAAGAATAAGCATGAATCATGAGAATAATTGCACAAAAATTACAGTGATAATAAATTAGATTGATAAATATATTAGTATTACACAGAAATGAGGAAGTATGTTATTTTAAAAGAAGTATTTACTTTACAAATAAAAATAAAATCTAATATGGACGCCTGACTAGCGTTGACAAACCATTCTTGATAACTACTGTTATCTCACATCATAAAACCGAACCAAGCTAATAAAAGAAAGATGCAGAAAATATTAACACAATGATGAAGAAGTGGATGAAGAGAAGGGGACAAACAACTCTTTCTTCTATTTTGGGAGTGAAAAGAACTGCATGTTTCAAATTAAAAATATATTAATCATTTCTGTTGAATGCAGGTAATAATATTACCTTTTGTGTGAGCAAGAAGCAATTAAAATAAGAGAAAAAAGGGATAATTTTTCAATGTGTAGGAATATATTATGTTAAATCATTGTTGGTATATGGCAGTAAGTGAGTAATTTAGTTAATTAAATATGGTTGATGATATGGAACAAAACAGTAATTTACATAGACAATATGAAGGTAATATAAAGCTTTTAAAATCCAAAATTATAATTTTTAAAGTATAAGCAAATATCTCAATATAAAACACATGAGAAAATTTTAAGATTGTGACTTGTTTTTGTAGCCTGCTCCACTCACACTCAAATAGCCTTAAGGTGGGTTCTAAGGACTAAAAAGATAAACAAAAAATCAAATATGCAGTCAACGTCAAGGGAGATCACTGAAACACAAAACAAGATGAACCTATGAAACGTGGAAATCTAGTACCAGGGAAACAACTAATTATACAACAAAACTATACAGAAAAAAGGAAGCCTCCTAGGAAACTATAGTAGATAGGGTAAGACAAGTAACACAATAATTGAAGTTTCGTTGTGTGCTAGTGGTTCAGCATCATCATGCTATTGATATCGAAGCTGCTAAACAAAGCTTGGTTAACGTTGCCTACTTAGTGTGTGTTCTGACAAATAACTTTGCTCCAGACAAAAAGCAGTGAAAAGTAAAGCAGACCAAGTTAATTTTTAAAAAGATATTGTGGGGTTAAAATCTAATGTATGTATTACTATGGTGCATTGCTATTATACAGATGTGTATACGGTGCTATGAATGAATAATGGAAAAGAAACACGACTTTACTTGTGGACTGTGTGGAACAGGCAATAAAAGATAAAAAGACTCTTTAACAGTAAAGACTCTTTAACATTCTGTGTAAGAAGAGGAACCTGAGTAGGTCTGTTATGCTGCTTTGATCCACCCTCACTCCAGGGTCCACCTCTATCTGTCCTAATTAGATTAGTAGACAGTTTCATATCATTATTTTAGTTTCTATATTGTGGAAAGCTTCAAGCTTCAAAGGACCAGAGACAGATGTGGAATTAAAGGTACCTGTTAGCATTGCTACTAGACCTGTGGATTATCACGTGGTAGCAAATCCACATGAATATCATGTTATTTAGTAATGACCTGGGGTCAGTGTAGCTAGTGAAGTTTCACTGATTGTTATTTGTTTCTATCCTTTCTAAGTTGTCTTTAAAATAATGGGGCTGGAATAGTGTATTAATAGCATTCTGATGCCTTTCCCCCCACTCTTAAAAAAAGTACTTTACCTCTGCTTGAATTGTTACCCTTGAGTATGATTACCAAAATTAAATGTTTAATGCCATTATTTTGATAAGTCTCATGTGGCTTGGCCAGAACTGTCAAACAGAAATTTCTGTGGTAATTGGAAAAATTTTATAGCCACATTAACCATAAAGTAACTATTAGTCATATGTGATGAGTGAAACTGGGGAATCAAATTTGTAATTTAATCTAATTTTGATTAATGCAAATTTAAATTTAAATTCCCAAATTGTCTAGTGGCCACCATATCAGGCAGAGATATTCATTCCCATAGAGCAGCAGGCATGCTTCAGAGCTTCAATTCAATATGCAAGATGTTAACATGTACCTCAGGTCTTCAGTTTTAATAACTAGAATGTACATTGTACCAGACCAATCTTTACACTATGTAAAACCAACCACAAAGATAAAAAAAAATACATAAAGCAGCTGTTAAAAAAATAATTAAGAACTAGGATATGCAGGTTGAAGGCCCAAAGTATGTGAGGAAATTACACTCGAGAGCTGCACATTCACCTCTTTTTAAAAAATATTTTATATGGTTTATTTGTTGATTTATGGGTAAAGGAATTATAGAGGAAGCTGAAAAGAAGCAAAGAATTGCTCTCTATGAATCTCATATCCCTCTTTACATAAGGGAGGATACAGAATAAGGGGTTTAGGGTTTCCATGGAGACTAAGATTTGAAGAGGAGGAAGTGTCTTAGGGAAGGGACCCTAAAATACTGGCCACTACTTCCTCTAAATGTTTGTTTTTTCTCTAAATATTAAGCAATATTTAAAGAGTGTGAACCTTCCAGAAATTAAGAGATCAACAATAAAAAACCAAACCAAACAAATAACAAAACAAAACAAAACAAAAAACAAAAAATCTCTTAAGATCCAGAAATGAAAATACTTACATATAGTTAACTGAAAAATGATAAAATATAGCAAGGGCATGCAAAACAGTCAAAGTCTGCCTCAAACTAAAAAATAGAAGAGGCCAGGTGCAAATTCCAATTTTCCCTTGTGATCAACCATGCTGAAAGAGTTTTTTCTCCTGGATGGAGAACTACTGATACTGATGGAACAACTTAGAACCAGTAAGCCCAAAATAGAGTCACATCAGGAATTTCTAATACCCTGCTGGCCTAGAAGTCATATTCTTGCTATGTAGGAGCTTTCAGTGGCATAGTCCTATGGTGTTCTCACTGAGGACAGGTGCAAATCGTCAATCTCACTGCTATCCACACCAATACTGCCAAACTGGTACAAAATCCCCAACATTTCCTCTGTCTTATGGTTACAAAACACACAGTTATTCAGTAAATTTTTTGTTTTCAACAGAATTCAGAGGCATGGAGATATATATCACACATCAATAAAACAACAACCTAATTCTAAGCCAGCTAGAATTCACTGGATAACACACTGAAAAAAATAAGAAGCCAAGTAAAGATGTCAGCAGTGTTAAATTCAGGCTATGAAAAATTGGCAGGACTTTGAAATGTGACAGGATTTCAGTTATAGTTATTGTGATCCCATAGATGTCTGTTGCTTACCAAGATGGAGTAGTAGACCCAGGTTTACTCTTTTCTGAAACAAAAAAGTAAGTCAATGAAGATCAGTGATCCTAAAGACATGGGAAGCAAACAAGTAGAGTGCTGTACTCACCTAAACTTACTGCCTAAAGAGAATTTCCTAGATGCAGATTAAGGAGGGAAAAATCAGGTAGAGCCTTGTGCATACCCCATGTAAGAAAGAGGTTGCTGCAAATCTGGATAGTAAAAGACAACTAGAATTAATGGGAAAACTAATGTAGAGAATATTGGTGCACACAGAGAAAAATCTAGCTATCTTCAGAGTGTTTTCCTTTGTTGTGCATTGGAGTATGGATCAGACACGCAAAATTGAAAACTACTTGAGTCTGGGGAAGAACCACTGAAACCAATTAGAAGTAATACTTCTAAACATTCACATGAGGCTGGGTACATTGCTTATTCCCACTAGCCACAGAGCAAAACCTCATGACTCATAGATCCAAGAAACTCAAGAAATTTCATGTGCAAAAAGTATGAAGAAAATTACACCAAGGTGCATCATAATGAAATTGCTCAAGACCAGTCATAAAAAGAAAATCTTAAAAGCATCCTGAGTGAAAAGACTCATTATGTGAAAAAGAACAGATATGAGGATAACCTTGCAGGTAGGGCCCTTGGGCTAATTCAATGTGTTTTTTGTTGTTGTTGCTTATATATGAAATATATAGTAGCAATTGGTGCGCTGTGAACTTGTAATCCCCATCCCCTATATATTGTTTAGAAACTGCTGCATGTAGAGAATTGCATCCCTTGTGACCTCTTTGAGTTTCAGGTCTATGAGACTGATGATATAAATACATATACATATTTTTTTTTTAATTGAAACATATGAAAAAAAGAGACAGCCTCCTCACACACATCTCTTGGGGTTTGGGCTCCTAGTTTTCCTGATATGACTCAACTGTCAGTTTGTAAATGGGATCATTCTGGAATCATAATGCCAGACCCATGGGGACATTATGTCAATATCTGGCCTGATATTTAAATTTTTGCATTAGAATGGTAACAACTTGCAACAATCTGCCTTTTACTGTAGAAATAGCTCATCATCCTAACCATGATCCTTTTGAAGGTAACGGATCTGTCCAGCACAAACCGGATTGGTATTCTCAACCTACTTAGAAGTGATCTCCCAGCCTGCCCAAGACAATGGACCCATGAAAATACCAGTATTTGAAACTTCTCTGAATTTTCATGGGATTTGTTTTCACTCTCTGAGTGAGAACCTGGGATATCTAATATGAATTCAGGTAACAACAGATCATTTTCACCAAAACCAACTGAAATATTATGAATTTAGAGGTCCAGTATATTGCAATGTGGTCTGTGAAGACAATCAAAGCTACCCTGGACTGTAATATGAAAGACAGCAGGATAGTTAAAATAATCTTGGGGCTAGACAGTGAAGTGCTGCTGTCCTTTTTATTCCATTAGAAGACACACTGCTTTTGATTCTCCCTGCTGAGTATTTAAAAGAATGCATTCATAGAATCAATGCCTGCAGATCATGTTCATTGATTTGTTCCAGTGAAGACACCATATCCAACAGAGTAGAGCAGTACAGACACGATCTTGTGTTTACAGTAAACACCATCATCTGCCTTGACCCATTTGGCTTTTGCAGAGAACAGCCAGGTTAAGAGGCAGGAAGGCCCTAGTGAGAGAAGAACCAGAATTATTAAGTCGCTCAGTGGTAGCTATCTTTTGTAGACAAGGACTGATGAGGAGAGATGCTGTTACAGAACTGGGTTCCCTGATAGGAACAGGCATGATAAGATCCAAAATAATGAAAGCCAGGTGGTTGTGCTTAATGAAATGAAGCAAGGTGAACGAAATTATTGTAATGAGCAGAGATATAAAACTGTCTGTTATAAAGCCTTGACCCATAGAGAGCTATGAAGATATTTAATAGAACATAAAGCTCCCAGGGATAAAACACATGGACAGTCATAAAAGGTATTATTCTATATAAAACACACAACAAATTCAAGATGGATGATGAGAAGACAGCAGACAGCATTACCAGTAAATTGGCATAATCCCCCACCCTGTTTTTAAACTTGAACCAATTCTTCACCAAGAAACCCAGTGACTGAAGGGAAGTCTGGCCCTCATTGAAGAAGAATGCTGGGACACTATAGCAAGCATGCACAACAATAATTTCTTTATTCTTTCTACAAAGTGGCCTAAAGCCATTTGCTCATATAACCATACAAACTATTGAACACAGTGTCCAACTAAACATTGATAACTAAGGACTCAAAGCATCATCATGGCTCCTTTATTAGCGGGCCTACGCAATCAATGAAGAATAGTTCTAGAATTGGTTCACAGTGAATCTACTGAGTCCATGGGCACATTTGGTGGGAAATTTTCTAGTGTCTGAATATGTCATTGGAATGGGCATATAGGGGACTTGGCAGAATCGCTACACTGGTTTCTTGGTCTGTCAGGTGAGAGCTAGTATATTGGAGAGAGTTAAGTGAAGCCTGCTAAAAATAACTTCTCTCGTCCTTGATAACAACATAATTTTAATTCCCTTGTCTTGGCTAATAAAAACTAATAATTCCATCTTTGCAGGAAGGCAGCACTTACTGCCACCTTAAATTACTTTATGCAAGGGTGATAAATTTTTCTTATCTTCACTTAAATCATTGTTTTGGCACAAATAGATCTCTATCAAGTCAAAAGACCACTTTGCATTCACCTGAGAACAACATTAAGGGCTAAATTAACCACCTTCTACCCTACTCTCACCTTAAATAGTTCAAAAACCTTGGAACATCTGGGCTTTCTATAGACCATCACATTATTTGATGGTCTTGTGTTATTTGAGCAAGTATCCAAAGGATGTAAAAACACGGGAGGATTTTGTACGATACATGAACTATAGACAATACAGAGGGTTGGCACGAAACTGAGACATTTTAGGGACCTGCTATATTAGTGAAAATGAGAGTGCTTTTAGCTGAATTACCAAACATGTTCTTCAAAGTGAAAATTCTTTGTAGCATCTTTTACCTTTCACTGCTAATAAGGAAGCACACCTAGAAGGCCTCTTTAGGTTTTGGAAGTAGTACATGATCTACATTCAAGAATATAGGTCTTACCAATTAATGTGTAGAGAGAGGCAGTTAACTTTGAATGTGTTCTATAGGAAAAAAAGACTTTGTAGCAGGCCCAGGTTGTGGTATAAGCAGATCTACTGCTTGGGCCATGATATCAGTAAAAACCTATGGTTTCAGAGGAAGCTATAATGAAATAAGATGCCCTGTGGGGATTACAGAAATCTCTAAGGCACTCACCAAGTAGACTTCTATGGTTTTAGAGCAAACTCATGCCACTGGCAGCAGAGAATTTCACACCATTTTTTTAAAGAGCTCATGACCATGATACTAAAATATCTCCTTCTGAGCTTTATTGTATTACATCCACCATATTAAAAGATTTGATACATACAGCAGCAATCCATCATGAGATAAATGTGTTGCATTTTTAATCAGGCATGTGCAAAACCAGAAGGCACAAGCAAGATGCATGATTCGGTGGTCCAAATTCTTATTTCATTTTCCAAGTATCCACCAGCATTTTCCCCTTAATTTACATCTATAGCGATACATAGGGGGCATGGATGACTGATTAACAAAGGAGGGAAAGAGTTGAGCTTGGTTCATGCATTGGTAAGCCCAGGGTATAGCTGCAAGCTAAAAATAGACTGCTTTGTATAACTTTGCATAGACTACTTCAAAAAGTCAACAGTGGGGGTTAATTCTTTCAATAAGAAGAGCTTTGAAAGTTTACCTGACTTTACTTTGTACAGGAAGAGAATAGTCCAGAATTAAGTATACACGTGAATATATTGGGCTTGTACATGTACCCACGAGAACTGACAACAGTTGCTTTATTAAATTCCCTTTAATGAATTTTTAAAAATAGGGTCATTGATAGTGCCAAGAAATAATGCCTGAGGTGATCAGACCTGCCTTCTCTCTTTTATCACCAAAAACTAAAGAAAATCATCCTATTTATAATTATCATATTTAATATACCCTCTGTATGATACGAAAGTTTAAATTTCTTGAAGCCTTTTATACAAAGGAAAATCTTACCATTGTATTTCCTTAATTGCAATTATAAAAACCATCTAGTCAGAAAACTATTCCAATGGCATCTAAATCTTACAGGAAGCAATTTTATTTAGGAAAACTATACTTCAGTAAAGTCTGTAATATGCCAAAGTGATAATTGGAGAAAGAATGTGGAGGCTTCAATTCAAATATGTCAAATAAAATGCATTACTAGCATTTTTAATTCAACTTTGAAACTTGGAAGAATGAGGTCCCTGCGTTATTTCTTTTTGTATTACCAATAGTGAGGAAAATGGTACTTTATTTATATTCTGTGTTTAATAAGTTGCCAAATAAGATACACTACAAGAGATGTGAAGCATAAATGGCCCTAATGTCCCAATGAATTTTCTCCTGACACCTGATAAAGAAATAACTAATCTAGCTGAAGAATGTTTTGCCACATGGTCTCACACTAGAATACTTATGCTAAACAGTGAAACAAAGTTGTCCTAAAGATTAATAAAATGACTTTTAAATGTAGTTTATAGAATTTTTCCATCTTTATAACCTAGGTTATTGAAGTTGTAAATAAAGGTTTCACAATGGCACTGTCTGCTGCTATATATCATCCTGGATATTAGGATCAGTTAAGGCTTCATTGTGACAGTTCCTGAATGCAGTAGCTGGGATATCAGTGCCAGTGTGGGACTGCTCATCTCTCCCTGATGCAACCAACTGCCATTGATTCTGGTAGATAGAGATATAGCATATCTTTTTTACACTGTCTTTGCCTGTCATTGTTACTTTCTTATCTAGTTTAATTTCCTACTTTTATGTTTGTGTGTCACAGTGATTTTATCTCCAAAGGACAAAAAAATTAAAATGTAATAAGGTTATGTTCAGTGTAGGTGAGGTTATACTTGCCCCTCTGATGCAAATTTGAACAATTTCAATCTATACCAGTACCTTGCCAGTCTGATTACAAATTTGTATCATTCATAATAATCAAAATACATGTATTCTACCCAGGAATGGGGGGTAGTATAGGTAACTACCAATTTATCTTAATGTATGAAATACTTATATAACAATCTTTAGAATATAAAAGATTTCCAAAAACTTAAAATGTTTTAAAGTCTGACATTTTTGAAAGGCATATGTGATTTTATTTCTTTAATGCAATTTTGAACTCTCAGCTGAAATACAGAAAATAGTGATTATTTTTTTAAGCTATAATATAAAAGTTAGAATGCCTTTCATATTTCTTCTTCCTCTGTCTCTCTTTCTCTCCCTTTCTCTGTCTCTGTCTCTCTCTAATTCTCTTTAGGATTGATTATTAGCCTCAAATAGAATATATAAAGTAATCTGTGTTTAAAGTATTAAGAAAATGAAACATTGGTTAAATCATATTTACAAATTGTATTTTGAAATAATATTGTCAGTTAATATTTAAAGTTGCTATATATTTTTGAGACCATAACAATTGAAAATATAAAAATATTGTGAATAAATAATTCACATTAAATAAAATTACAATTTAACAAACCATTTAAATATATGTCTCACTTTTCTGTTAAAGGAAGTTGAACAAAAATAATATTACAATGTTAATATTTAACCAATAAGCCTGGAAATGGTAATAATGTTTTATAATAAAAAGAAAGTTGTGCAGAAGTATAGCTATAGATACTTTCAAAGACTCTGGTGAATACACAAATTGCTACATCCTTTTTACGGGTTGATTTTCTAATATTTACCTAAATTAAAAATGTACATACACTTGGACTAGAAGTTCAATTTTGTGTTTTCAATTCTATTGATACATTCCTACATGCCACAAAAATAATCAATATGTGTATTGCAACATTGAAATATTATTTTACTTTTCAAGATCAGTAAATAAACTAAAAATCCGCCAATAAGAATCCAAAAATTATATTTCATTTAATCTAAGACACTACGGTAAATTGCATCATTATTTTGTGTACTACTAACTAATGAACAAAAACAAAATAAAAAACAAACTTACCAATTATACCAGAAAGACTTTATAATTATGAAACACAACTTAGCTTCAGCTGTTAACAAAAAATGTTCTTTAAATCAGTGAAATATAACATACAGTGAAAGGCCAAAGGATAATATAAAAATATTTTAAAATAGCATAAACCAATAAAATGAAAATATCTTAATGTGTTTTATTGAAAGAAAACAGAGAGGAAAATAGTGTATATATTGTTCTCATATACATATGGACACACACTTATATGTTTTGGCCTTTGCATTGAAATGAAGACTGTTGTTTTTTGTGAATGCTTAACAATAAATCTGCTTTCACATAGATTAGGGGCAAAATAAAATTCTGCTTATATTTTGTTTCTTTGTTTTTTCACTCAGGCATTTGGACATATGCAAATGGAAAATGAAAATCACTGATGGAGAAATAATCTTTAAATTCAGACCACACACAAAAAATTATGATACTTATATACTGCCAACAATTTAGACCAAATGCTAAATAAATACTTATAATTTCTTTATATTTATAAAATTCTATGAAACTTTAGAAGATAAAAAATGTAATCATGGACTCCATCTAGAGTCTTTTGCTTATAAAAATTTCAGCAGAATAGCAAATCAAATGTTTATAAACAAATGTATAAGTAGATTTGAACTATTAACAATTTAGTTACTGTCTACTGCATTATTATTATTATTATTATTTGTATGTGTGTAGCTCCCTGACCGGGAATCAAACCCAGGCTGCAGCACTGAAGCCTTAAGCCACTACACCATCAGGGAACTCCCTACTGCATTATTCTTTTTTTTTTTTAATTCATTTTTATTGTTAGACTTATTGGGGTGACATCTGTTAGCAAGGATTACATGCATTATTCTTTATGATCTTACTTTTTACCAAAATAATTATTTATGCCTTGTATGTCTAAACTCAAAAAGGTTCAAAATATTTAGGTATAGTGAAATAAAGGGTATACAAATTGTTTAAATATATATTTAAATATGTTCATTTTATTTTGCAATTGATTTATTTTTAAATATA
This sequence comes from Lyroderma lyra, assembly GCA_004026885.1. NCBI lineage: Eukaryota > Metazoa > Chordata > Mammalia > Chiroptera > Megadermatidae > Lyroderma > Lyroderma lyra. Next base: position 30,470 of record PVJL010010395.1, on the reverse strand, counting down.
TAGTAAATGAGGGAGAATAATTTTTATGTAAGAATTATTATTTAGTACTGTTATTTTTTTCTTATTTTTGGTTTTGATTTTTCTACTCTGCCAACAATGACTTTCCTATAAATCAATGGAAAGCAGCAATAGAAGGCTTTTATTGTTTTCAGTTGATGCCTTGTTAACAGTTTACAAAAAGACACATGCAGCTTGCAATAATTTTATAAAGTGAAAATATATATGAAGTTTAAAATGTTGAAAGGAAAATAAAATGATTAATATCAACAGAGAAAAATTTCTCCTAATCATCAAAGCTAAACTAATGTTAAAATAAAGGAAATATTTTATTAGAAGAATGGTCTAAATGGGAGATTAAAAACAGAGAATATAAACTCTAGTTAAAACTATGTCATATTTCAGAATTCATCATGTTCAAAGACCAAAATAATTTTAAATATTTCCATTTCTAAGGAATTTTTCACTAAATCGCTTAGAACAAAGGGTTATTATTATTTTTTAATGATTACCTGAAAGCAACTTTGGGAATATTAAACTGCTATCATTTTCACTAAAATACTGTTAATATCATTATGTTGAAGGTTTCTGGTTGTACTAATTGGTATTGCACTTAAAACCAATGTTACAGAAACTATAAAATATTTTGTCTATGTGGTATACATAAAAATATAAGATAGATAAAGTTCTGAATGACAGCTGGTATCAGAGTCCTTTTTGAACTTTTTTTCCTGAAACTGGAGGGTAGAAGCAATATTTTATATATGTTGAACTTTTTAATAACCTACAGAAATTAGTTTGACTCCTATGTATCATTAAAATTCCATTTACATAAACAGTTTATTTTCATAAATCTTGCTAATTTTAAAAATGAAATAGATGATTTTTAATTAGAATAAATAGATTGTTTTTAAACATGAATTTTTAAAGATCAGTATCTTATTATTTTAAAGTGAACTTGATTTTATATTACTTATTATGAAGCCATGAGCGTATTGTTCATGCCATAAAATTAATGACTTGGCCGATAATTTATGGCTGAGGGTTTTAAGTAAACTTGATTTTAGCCAATAGGTAAAGTGTAACAGAAATTGTTTTGGTCATGTGCTAAAATAAGGAATCTAAATTAGATCATATACAAGTCTTAAAAGTTTACAACTCCTAGTCATTTAATAAGAACACTGAATTTATTTCTCACAGTATATCAAATAAGTCCTTGAATTAGGGAATTGTCACCTGTTAATATAAAGTCAGGTAACTGATAAGAAAACAGCAATATTTAAGAATCATATGTAAATATTTAAAAATAGATAATATATGCCACAAATATAGAATTATACTTATATTATGCACATTGTTTGGTGCAAATGTATTGTACTTTTTGCATTTTTGAAATTTGCCATTTAATATTGGAATACATTCTTAAATAAATGTGGTTATGTTATACATCATTTTACTGCACAATTTTTGCTTTATGTTTTTTGCTAATGACTTATTACTTGCTGTTTATATTTATTTTAGACTATGGAAATTATGTTAGACAAAAAGCAAATTTGAGAGCTTTTCTGATTTGAGTTCAAAATGGGTCATAAAGCAGCAGAGACAACTTGCAACATCAACAACACATTTTGCCCAGAAACTGCTAATGAATGTATAGTACAGTGGTGGTTCAAGATGTTTTGCAAAGGAAATGAGATCCTTAAAGATGAGGAGCGCAGTGGCCGGCCATCAGAAGTTGGCAATGACCCATCGAGAGCAGTCATTGAAGCTGATCCTTTTGCAACTACATGAGAAGTTACTGAAGAACTCAACATCGCCCGTTCTACACTTGTTTGGCATTTGAAGCAAAGTGGAAAAATGGAAAAGCTCAATAAGTGAGTACCTCATGAGCTGACTGGAAATAAAAAAGAAAAAAATCATCATTTTAAAGTGTTGTCTTCTCTTATACTATGCAACAACGATGAACCATTTCTCAATAGGATTGTGATGTGCAACAGAAAGTGAATTTTATACGACAACTGGCAATAACCAGGTCAGTGGTTGGACCGAGAAGAAGCTCCAAAGCACTTCCTGAAGGCAAACTTGCACCAAAACCAGGTCATGGTCACTGTTCGGTAGTCTGCTGCCAGTCTGATCCACTACAGCTTTCCAAATCCTGGTGAAACCATTACATCTGAGAAGTACACTCATCTCATTAAATCTACGAGATGAACTAAAAACTGTACCATGCCTGCAGCTGGCATTCATCAACAGAAAGGACCCAATTCTTCTTCAATACAATGTCCAAATGCACACTGCACAACCAACACTTCAAACGTTTAATGAATTGAGCTACAAAGTTTGGCCTCAACCACCATCTTCACCTGACCTTTTGCCAAGTGACCACCACTTCTTCAAGCATCTCGACAAGTTCTTGCGGGGAAAATGCTTCCACAACCAGCAGGATGCAGAAAGTGCTTTCCATCAAATCTGGAAGCACTAATTTTTATGCCACAGGAATAAACAAACTTGTGTCTCATTGACAAAACTGTGTTGATTGTAATGGTTCCCATTTTGATTAATAAAGATGTATCTGAGCCTAGTTATAATGATTTAAAATTCACAGTTCAGGGAGCTCCCTGATGGTGTAGTGGCTTAAGCCTTCAGCGCTGGCGCTGTCAGTGCTATGACCTGGGTTTGATTCCCAGCCAGGGAGCTACCCACATACCAAAAAGCAAAAAAAAATTCACACTTCAAAACCACAATTACTTTTATTACAATAAGAACACTTTAAAATATAATCCTGTTTCTAAATATAAATAAAACAAACATTTTAATGTTAATATGTGAGATGATTTCTCTTATTTTTATGTCTACCCTGGAGAAATAAAAATCCCTTTAAACAACTCATCCTAGTTATCACTTATTTTTAATTGTAAACCTCATCCAAAGTAGTCCTATTGAATTAGAAGTAAGCTTGGATGTCACATTTAAGCAGACCTTGAAATGCAAAGATACTCATCATTGTGTCATTACCTGGCAGGGACTGATATACTGCCAGGACATACAGACCTCAATCACATCCTCTTACCCCAGCTCAATTAGATATGGAAGGGTATGCATAAAAATATTGTCTTCTTTTAAATGAAATTTAACCACAATATCTCTCCTTTTTGCGATTCTGCTTGATAAAATTTTGTGACTGAATAATATGAAGACAGTTATCAGAATATGGAAATGAGATGCAATGGCTGGCATCGCTTAAGTGGTTACTTTCTGGAACATCAATTAACCAAATCTCCCAATTTCTACTTAGATAATTGACGTATTAAATACAGATACTCAACACAATGTAGAGAAATTATCTCAATTATTTCATGACTGTTTCCAAAGTCAATCCATCTTTTCCTCAACCTTCCCAATCCTAGTAACATAATTTCACCATCATTAAACAAGGTCGAATAACGAATATCTGAGTACTGTAATGATTAAAGGGTACACATGTCCCTGATAGGGGCTTTTGTCTTTCAAAACAAACAAATAAAAACTAGATGACAAAGAAAGAAGTATAGACGGATCAGCATTTCAGTTTTACAGTAGTGGCAGACATATATGACTGTGTAGTAATGTGTTTAAAATATTCCTGCAAGATTTTATTCTCTATTCATCTGTACCAAACAACAATATTCTAGTAGATCCTCATAGTATTAATTCACAAAACATTACTTTTTTTTGCTCAACTTTTACCACACCAGCTTCTTCAGGTTGTATACACATGGGGAACTCCTGGTGTTCCTGGTTTTCACTTTGAAAAGTGAGTATTTAATTTGTATGGTTTTGTGGATATCCTGTATGCTACATTTACCTGGAAAAATCCTTTGCACTATTTTTTGTTGCCAGAAGGACTGCTGTGACTTGCGTTGGCTGGCAGTGGTATCCCAGGGGCGAACACCTGTGAGAGAAACACCTGCAGTTACCTGCCTTTGGGAGGTGATCACTTTTAAGTGGAAACTCTAGGAGTAAGCAGGAGTATTTCTAAACCACTGTATGAGGAACCCAAGGGGAAAAGGACTTTAAAAAATATATAACATTGGCTATATTTTTATTTGTTTATCTAGACAGAGTGTGGATTATTTGGTGAAAATACAAGTAATAAATCTGAAAATAAGCAAATAAAAACATATAGTCAAGATAATTTTGAAACATGTTAACAAAGTATTAATATAAATTAAGTCTGAAAAGTGGATGTTATGAACAATTTTTTGTCTTTCCAATAATAAATAGATTGCTGGATTTTTACATATTCACAATTTTTAATTACAAATTTGAAACTGCAAACAGCAGTACAAATTATAAAATGTTTAATAAAACCATTAATATTGCTTGATGAAAAATATTTCAAGCCAGCACATACATTATAATAAATAAATCACTTTTTGAGTTTATAAAAAGTTATTTTAAGGCAGAAAAATAAACTTTATAAATTTAAAACACAAACAAGATATCACCTTTATTATATTGTGATTAAATATCTTACTAATTTTGAGATAATGAAAGAATATCACTAAATATATTGAGTTCATTTGTCATAACAATAAAAATACCACTAATTTTAATATATTTAGCATAAACTTAATCTACATGCAGAAAAGTCAGCTCTTTCCTCTAAATACAATAGATAGAACAAATGTCATACAACTTTAGCTAGTAAAGAATAATTTGTGTTAGATCATCAATATTGGCAAAACAATTCTCCAACATAATTTAATACAGAAAAACTTTTCTTTTGGAAGTTGATTATCCTAGGTAAAGTCTGTTACTTTGAAATAGAATTTATTTGTATCTATTAATTTATCTGTTTCAAAATTTTAAGTATATTACAAAGAAATTTTATTTAAAACTACGTCTTTTTTAAAATAGAAAACCACAAACTGACCTCTTAATCTCAGCATATGATTAAAATTCTAATAATCAATATATGAATCAATTCAAAAATTTTTAGAATAAAAATAATGTGGGTCACCATCATTCTGCTATAAATTCTAGAATGTTTCTGGGTAAACACAGTGATATTAAAATGAGAGACACAGTTCTGCATCAATATATTCCTATATGTTAAAGTAAAGTATTTAAATGGCCTATTGTCTCATTTAACTTCTAATGTATTCTTAGATTTTTATTGCTTATAGAAGTCAACATACAATCTAGCAGTAGTATACGTCAATAAATACTCTAAACTAGAAATCAGTTCAGTATAGTATGTTTTGTTTACTTAGCCTAACTACATAATCTTGATACCATATTAATAAAGAGTACTATATAAACTATAGTAAAATATAGGTAGTGTAACATAAATATAGTGTCCATAGTATACTCAAACTTCATACTATATATATATATATATATATATATATATATATATATATATGTATATATATATATATATATATATAGAGAGAGAGAGAGAGAGAGGGAGGGAGAGAATACTAATATACATATAATATAGTGTACTATATAAACATTGCATGCTATATATGCAAATTATAGTATACTATAGATAGTATAGTATATAGAGAATACTATCTTTACTACAACTATATACTCTTGCCTTACACCCAACAGCATCTATCCTTTTTATTTATTTTTAACTTTTGTCTACCAGTTAGAGTTTATTTTGTCTTTAGTTTTCACGTTGTTTCTATCCTGTGCCTCATCATGCTTTCCTTCTTTTATTCTCTCTGGTGGATACCAGTGCTTGAAACTGTAAGTTATTGTGGCTTCTCATTTTGGAATAATATCAGCCACTATATCTTCAAATGTTTCCTGCCTATTATTTCTACCTTCTGGTATATAAATCACACATGTGTTAAATGTTTCACTCTGTTTTACATGCTTTATATTTTTCTATATTTTCCATCTGTATTTTCTATCTTTTAACTCTTTTGTGCTTATATCTGGGTTATACCTTTTGAAATACAGAACATTTAACCAATTAGCTCTTCAACTGTGTCTTTTCTGCCTTTAAGGCCATTCACTCATTTTTTTTAACTTAATCAATTTCTATTTTTGGTTATATAATTTTTATTTCTCTTCATTATATGGTTTTTCAGTTCTCTGGTGTTATTTTCTATTATGTCATTTAATTTCTTATTATAGTAATCATAATTTTAACTGGCATGACTGACATCTCTATTTGGAGCTCTTATGCATTTGTTTTACTTTGGTTTTTCTATTAAAAATAAATCATATTTTGTACTATATACCTTTTTATTAAAAATAGAATTATAGAAAATGTGAAAGAAAAGTTCCAAATAATGTAAAGTTCTAAATGATGTTCTAAATTTTAAAATTCTAAAGTTCTAAATTTTCCTGAGTGGATTTACTTTTACATTTGGAAGACAGGTAGAAAAAAAGGCAGATTTTCTTAATACACTTGGGCCTTAATATAATTTGAAGATAGTTGTGTGCTATTGTAGGAGAGGCTCTCATAGGATTTGACACTGAGGGTCAAGTCCAAAAGCCTGGCATATTTACGAGAGCCCTCTAAATTTGTGAGATAGATGAAAATGCTAATCACCTTTTTATCCTCTCAGTTAATACTTTTTCTTTTGGATTTTGCAATTGCCCTAAAGGAAAAGCATTCTTACATCCAGAATTAAGTTCTTTCGACTTTTCTTTCCTTCTAAATAGTAGTCATCAAATCTCTTCCTTTTTCCAATCTTTCCAAAACCTTAAAAAGGAAGAAAGTTATTTACATTTTTTCCAGCTTTTTGGAATTTATTTTTGTGAGAATGCTGGTCTCAAAATAAAAATTACCCATCCATTGCCAAATGCAGAACTTCTTCAAATTTAATTTTATTTATAACCTACCATCCAGATGAGTGACTGTATTGACTATTGGCTTAATAATTGGCTTATAGTTATTATTTTTCATGTTATTATATACATCAAGGAAATTACTTGCAGCATGGTGGTACATAAAGATTATTTAGGTAAAAGTGATTTTTGTCATAATTTTACCTTAATTAAAACACTTCAAAAGTAATTCATATTTCAAATTTAATAGTTTCATTAAATAAAATACTTGCTAGTTACATTATTCCATTTTCTAGTTATAGGATTAATATCAATATTAATTATGATGCGCGGTACTCCCAAAACTTAAAATATGCTATTAAGCCTAAAAAACCCATTGCAAATTACTATAATATTACTGTTACTTTATAGTGCTGTTAAATATAATAAAAAGGTATTTACCAAGGGAAGAAGTTTGTTGTTGTTTTTAACTCTACCAATAGTCCTGTTGGAATCCATAGTTTTAACAAAAAAATGGAACTTAATGCAACTTTATTTTAATGTGAAGCATGATTACCTGAGATACACTTGTTAGATTGTCACCTTTCTTTGCAATAGGAGAAAAACCAATAAAAATTAGAAGGGAACACTGTTAACTATTACATAGTTCTTTCTACATTCTTTGAATGAATCTCTGATACTTAAAAGAGCCTTGTCATCCACAGACAGTATACAGGATGTAATATCTGTTGGATAATATTACAGAAGCTAGAACACTTGTTATCAAATAAAAATGTTGAACAATGAAATATCTATTTCCTATTTGATGTGATAATAAAAATTCCTAGTGTTCCAAGAAAAGAACAATTTTTTCCTGGCTAAGATACAACATTACCACTAGAACTAGTTTATATTCATTTCATAAATCAATGACAATTCACTTCAGTGAATGCTACTGGAAGTCAGCCAATATGCAATGGTAACAATCCATTACGCATACTTCTACAGATAAAGGTCAACCATTCCTAAACACTTTTATTCTGAAAGTTTGCCAATCCCTGAACTTCATTCATGCCTCTTCAAACCCGGCAGAAAATCAGCACTATCTGCTTTGCTACTGTGACTTACAACCCTACCTTCATAAACATGGAACATGTTTTGCTTTATGTTTAAGATACTAGAGCATCAACAATTTGGAGTTTCATCCATAATATGCTTTATTTTGTTTTGCTTTTCTCTGTTTTGAAGATCACCTCTGTGCAGTTTTCTTTTCAGGAAAGAAGAAATGGAGCCCACAAATCTGTTTCTGTCCCAGTAGTCCTTTAGGTTTGCTGCCAGGTGGGTTTTTTCAACAACAAGAGTTTGAGCTCCTGTTTCACTGAGATTTTGTTTCTTAATTTATTTTTTTATCCTAGAATTTATAAAAACATAGGTCTTTGTATAAATTTATTAGATTACTGGATTAGGACATCACTATTGTCCTGTGCTAGGTAAAGATGTTTTTCCATAGGAGCACACACCCTATTGTGAACTGTGCACGTGAAGGATCTGGGTTGGAGACTTCTAATGAGAATATAATGCCTGATGATTTGAGGTGGAGTTGAGGCAGTGATGCTAGAACTGAGGAGTAACTGCAACTACAGATTAACATTAGCAGAGAGGTTTAACTGCAAGAGATCATAATAAACCTATTACTTGCAGACTGATATCAAAACCCAAGCTCAGGGCTCCCACCGATTCTGCATTACAGTGAGTTGTATAATTAATTCATTGCATATTAAAATGTAATAGTAATAGAAATAAATGTAAAACACAATAAATGTAAAACAAATAAGTGAAACAAACAAACAAAAAAACCAAAAACGAAAACAACGACAACAAAAAAGTTGTTTCTACCAAGGATGAACCACACGTAGGACGGTGATCTCATAAATGATAATGGAGCTAAATTTGTTGTAGGAAATGGAAGAATAAGTGGTTTAACAAGATTTTTTTAATTCTAACTGAACAATACCTCAATTTTTTTTAAATTAAGTTAATTAAATTTATTAAGGTAACATGGTTAATAAAATTATATAGGTTTCAAATGTACAATTCTATAATACATCATCTATATATTCATTACATGTTCACCACTCAAAGTCAAATCTCCTTCCATAACCATATATTTGACCCCCTTTATCCTTTTCAACTCCTCCTCTTTCCCCTTACCTTCTGGTAACCACTAAACTGTTTTTGTGTCTATGAGTTTTTGCTTGTTTGTTTGTTCATTTGTTGCTTTCAGTTTTATATCGCACATATGAGTAACAGCATATGTTTCTTGACTTTTTCTGTCTGACTTATTTTGCTCAGCATGATAATCTGGAGATCATTCATGTTTTCACCAATGGCAGTACTTCATCTTTTCCTGTGGCTGAGTAATACTCCATTGTGTATACGTACCACATTTTCTTTATCCAATCATCTATTGAAGGACACTGGTTATTTCTGTATCTCGGCCACCATAAGTAATGCTGCATTATTTTACATTGGAATACACATATACTGGAGACAAAAGTTTTAAGATTTTTGGGGGGGAATATGGTAATTCTATTATTACTTTTTAAAGAAAACTTTATACTGTTTTTCTTACTGGTTATATTAATTTACATTTCCACCAGCAGTTCCTTTTTCTCCACAGCATTTCCAACACTTGTTATTCCTTGTCTTGTTGATAATAGCCATTCTAACAAGTGTGAGGTGATGGTATCTCATTATGGTTTTGTTTTGCATTTCCCTAACGGCTAGAGAAGTTAAGCTTTTTTTCATATAGCTGTTGGTCATTTGTATGTCTTCTTGGAAAAAGTATCTGTTCAGGTCCTCTGCCCATTTTTAAATTGGATTGTTTGTATTTTTGTTGTTTGTATATAACTTTTTATATATTTTGGGTATTAGCACCTCAATTTTGAGTGAACAGGTTATATTTCAATCAGTAGTCAATGACCAGTTTCAGTACAAAGTCACCTACCCCAACCAGCACTATATCAGGGCTGTCCAGAAGAAATCCAGGTATAAATGTCTCTATTTTTCATATTACATGACCGGATACTTCCTGGATAGCCCTTATATATTCATAGGGTGCTATAGTCTTCCCAGATCTAGCTTGATGGTCTTCTGACTATATTGCTATAATTTCTTTGTTGAGGACCTAAGAACCCGTACAAGGACGCAGGTTAATGGGAGCTACTTAAACAACTATTAAATGTCACTGGCCCTTTAATAAAAACTTTTAGTAGTGTACGTGAATCCAGACTCTTTCTGTACTTTTAAAATATTTTCACATTGTCATGATTATTTCTTTCATCAATGCAATGCCAGAGAGAGCCCTTTGGGCTACATAAGGTTGATAGAACCAAAAACAAATTTTCAAAGTCAAAATATTGAGTCCTCAGTACTACATTTTCTCCACATCAAACACCCTTTTTTGTGACTACCAGAAAGTGCTTTAATTCGATCATTGTTCTGGCATGCAATAGCCAAAACCACACTGCCATGACAATCCCCCCAGGTTCTTTTATTTCTCCATCTTGATTTCTACTGATCCTTATGGGAATTTTCAGTTCTTCTTAGCAGTCACTGTGAGAGTGATTTATACCTTACCCAGACAGTTTCTCTGCAATACATCCAATCAATCTAGCTTACACTTCGTTCATGCAGCAGCATTAACAACTTTAATGTTCTGTTTCTGGTCCTGTCAGGAAGCAGGTGAAGGGCTTGTGGGACAGTGCTTATAAAGTCTACAACACTGTACAAGGTTAGACACAAGTAACGCCTGGACTTGAGTTATGATTCTATTATAAAATCATAACCAGACATGCTCATGGTTACACAAATAAGATCCCCTTTTTTATGAGATGGTAATCTATACCAAATCTTTTATTACAGAATTATAAGCATGTGTAGTTATGATTTTATTCATAATTGTGTTAACATTGCCTACAGTAGTTATAGTTAGTACAGTAACATGCTGCACAGGTTTGTAGCCTAGAAGCAATAAGCTACACCATATAGGTTAGTAGGCTATACTATTTCTGGTTGTGTGAGTGGACTCTATGATATTTGCACAATAACAAAATTGCCTAACAATACATTTTCCAGAATATATGTCTATCATTAAAGAACACGACTATATTTGTAAATATTCTTAACACTAATTTGTTTATGTTTTCATTGTTTTTCTTACTTTTTCCAAAAATTAACATTTTATCTTAGATTAGTTCTAGATTCACAGAAAAAATGCAAATTTACTATGGAGTTCCCATGTACTCCACATTCAGTTGCTTTATTAACATCTTAATTACCATGTCACAGTTATAATTAATGAACATATATTGTGTTATCATTAGGAAATCCATAATTTATTCAAATATCTTTAGTTTTTACTTAATATTTATTTTCTGTCCTGAGGTCTCTAAGATACCTCCTTATAGTCACTCAGCATCTATTCTTAGGCTTCTCTTGATTGTGAAAGTTGATCCTTACCTTTTGTTTGTCTAGTTGTACAAAATCTCATTTCATGTGTTTGTCTTAGCAATTAATTATTTTGTGTCTGTTTAGTTTGTGAGGCAGTGTTCCACAAGGAATGAAGGAAGGCATAGGTCAAATAAGTCTCAAATCTAAGCAGGCACAAATGACTAACACTTTAAGTGTACTCATCTGATAAGTGATTCATACAAAGAAAACTGCTCAAACTTTTCCTCAGGTACCTCAACAGAAATTTCAAAATATTCTCTGACTTGAAATAAACAAAACAAGGTCATTTTTTCTTAGTATGTACACAAAAATCAGTGATAGTTGAGATGTTACTTCTAATTTCGTTTCTTGCTTCTGCTTAGTTGGGAAATAAAGACTTCTATTAAAAGTGTACATGTCAGGACTGCAGTGGCTTCCTTCCTGTGTGTCATGGTTTCATCTTTAAGAAAGCTTCAATCATAGCCTAGAAAATAATGTGCTTTCCCAAATATACTCTCAATATAAGCCCTACTTTTTTACTTATTTCAATATAAATGCAAAATTTCACCAAAGAATGATAAAATAAAATGCTTGTCAGCTTTGCCATGTTAATGAAATACCATTTTATAACCTCTAGAATAAAAGGAGAAGTCAAATAAAAAACAATCAAAGGTAAACTTTCTTTGATTTGCATCTTCAGGCCTCATAATTAAAGATATCCCCCCTTTCATACTCTCTAGTAATAAATTGTTTAAAAGACTTCAACAAAATTCAAAAAATAACTCATATTCAAACTATGTTAAACCTACATTTCTTAAACTCTGTCTTTCTTTATTATTATTATTTTTTCTTTCTGTCACCCATTTAAATTTCTTCTATTTTTTTCTGCCCCTTTTCTTGGTCTCCAAAAGTGAGCTGTCTTTCCATTAATTTTTGTTCTAAAGAAAAAAGCTTATTGAACATCTTACATTAAGATTTCTGAACCGAAATTGGGTCTATACAAGTTGCATTTAAACTCTGATCTACAGCTAAGTCAAGGTCAATAATTAAAGATTTTCTTAAACTTCAGGAAGACAGGCAAAATTTTTCTTCTGAATTAAGGATTTTAAAAAATGCTTATTTAATCAAATAGGTCACTTAATGATTAGTGCCTTAGAGGGAAATGTTAGAAACAGCAGAGGGCAAAAAACCACAATAAGATTTAAATAGCATACTATTCATTTTTCAAATAAATGTTATTAAAAATATGATTTGCACTATATAAAGCTATTTTAAAAACTTATTCCTTAACAGTAAAGAAAGCAGATAGTTTAAGTTGTAAATGAAATAAAAAAGAATTAATAAATGACTAAAATATGATGAGATAAATTTCAAAAATATTCTGAGCAAAAATCAACAGTTAAAAGAAGGAAAGCTTCTCTTAATTTTGGTAAATATCTTTGACATGAAATAGGCCCTCAGTAAGAAAATAAAATAAATGAGAAATTCATATTACAAATATATGGCTGAATATTTTCAAAAAGTAGTGAAAATTAAATAAGCTGAACAAATTTGTGACTTATAAAAGAAATGGTCTTCAAATAAATAGAATACAGGGAACTTTTCTTTTATGTATAAAGAATTTATGTATTGTGAACTTATTAACTGGGATTCTTATAATATTCAAGCAAAAGGGCTACTGGAACAACTACCCCATATTTGCTTAGATAAAAGAGGGGAGTCCCTGGTGGTGTAGTGGCTAGGCTTCAGCGCTGTCAGTGCTGTGACCTGGGTTTGATTCCCAACCAGGGAACTACCCACAGAAAAAAAAAAAAAGAGGTTCACTATTGAAAAGAAATTAAATCATGATCCTATAAGAAGAACAATACTTCCTGATTTCTTGTCCTCTTCTTAAAGCCCCAAGAGTTGTCATCAATAGATTAAATGAACAACAAATTAGTTTTATATAGCTGTCATCTATCTCACTTGCACAGAATCCCAGATTCCTATAAATACTAAAAGACTTATTAATTAAATTTTTTTAGCAATTGTTAAGTCTATTTCCATCCTCCAATGTCTAACTATTGCATTGGAACCATTATAATTAGAATATCACTCGATTCTTCATGGTGCATTTTTCTGAAAACCAAATAGGTAGAAATCATTTTTGCAATGGAGTTACCATATTAAACATATTCTATTTTCATAAATCCAGATTCTTCTACATGCATGATTAAATTACAGCTGACCTATACATTCATATACTTACAGTTACACAGACACACAAAATAATAAAGATAAATAAATAAATAATGAAAATCAGCTGTGGTCTCTGAATCTATTACAAGCAAAAAATTCCTTGGACATTGTTAGAAGAGTTGCAGCATACAGCTTAAATTGTTGCATCTAAACTATTTCTCAAGTTTTTTCAATATCCTCTTAAAGCTGACCTTAGGCCAATTATAGATAATTTGAGAGAAAAAAATTAATAGTTCTTTTTACCATACCCTTTAATTCACATATTTTTCTTTCTCAAAACCTAATAACCAAGGATATAGATTTGTCCAGTCTGTAAGCAATTATCTCTACAAAAGTGTCCATCAATAAAATTAGCTTGGACAAACTTAAAGACACTTGTAATGTAATAGCTCTCTTTAGTGCCCCAGTTGCCAAACAGTCACAATTATTTGCTTCCACATAAATAGTTACTCACTAGAAATATATGGTAGCTCTATTTTTTTTCCAATTTTAAAACCAACACTTTTTGGAATTTATGAATAAACTGTCCAGTAAAATACATTCATCTATCACTGAATAGATATGTTGGAATACTACAGGTAGTATTTTTATTTTGGAAATCAGTAGAAACATTTCTCTGTTGAAAAGCCACCGCACACATGGGGACCAAGAAGCACATTTTTCTTTCCTGCCTGGAGTATTCCAACTTATCTACCCAGTGATAGAGAACTCACTTAACTATACAATCATTTCTCAAGTCTACAAAATTTTGTCACCTATTCTTTTCACCCCCAACCACCTTGTTTGAAGATAAGTTGGATAATTTGCAGATAACCTAATGAGTCTGGGGTTCTGATAAACAAAGGGTGGATAGAAGTGAGGGTCCTCACTTCCAGGCCTGGGCATAAATTCCACCTTATGATCAATCATGTTCTTTCCTTTTCATTGAAAATTATATGTTCTATTATCGTTGGATGGCAAGTTCTGTGAATGTCAATCAGGTCCAATTTTTGAAAGTGAAGTTCAAAACTTCCATTCTTACTGATTTTTTTTAACTTTTAATAGTAATCAATGAAAAAGGTGTTAAACTCTGCATGTATAATCTTGGATTTATGTCTTTCTTCCAACAGTTTTGCTTTTGCTTCATATGCTTTGAAGAACTCTGATAAGGTATAGAAATACTTAGAATTGTGTTCAAGAATTGTTTTCTTTATCATTATAAACTGAAATTATTTACCCTTAATAATATTCTTTGCTCTAAAATCTGCTTTGTCTCATATAAATATAGCCAATTCAACTTTTATTAGTTCTAGCATGATAAAATATATCCATTTTTGACATTTTAAATATATCATCTTTATATTTAAAATACATAATTTGTAAGAAGCATGTAGTTGCATCTTGCTATTTTATTCAAACCTGAATAACTCTGCTTTTGACTGGGTTAAGATTAGTTACATTTTGTGATTATTGATATTGTTGACTTTAAATCCACCATAATGTTATTTGGTTTCTATTCATGCTATATATTTTTGCTCCCTTTTTATCCTTTTATCTTTCTATCCACTTTTGGATTACTTTAATATTTTCATAATTCCATTTTACCTCTTTTGTTGACTTATTAGGTATTACTCTTTATTGTGATACAGTATTAGTCAATTTAAGCCTGTTCTGAATGAGATTCTTCACATTGGTCAATTTTTCCCCCCAGAGATGTCCCGATAATTTTTCAAGACACGTTGACAGGCGCAACTACTACTGGTAGAAGCAAGGGATACCATAAACATCCCACAGTGTACAGGACAGTCATCCACAACATAGACTCATCCATCCAAAAATGTCAACAATGCCAAGGTAAAGAAACCTTGCTTTAGCTTTCATAGTCTATGTCTTTAACTTGTTACACTCTACTTTGCGTGATTTTATGTTGTCTTACAGCTGCCTAACTCACTGTTCTCCACGCCCCCACACATCCCCCATGACATCCTAAGGCAGGAGCTAAACATGGAGACCATGGGGGCATAGCATATCTAGGAGACAGAACTGACTCTCTCTCTCTGGGGTACTGTCCCTCCTTCATTCGTACACCACACATCACCCTGTGTGGTCCTGGGGGATGGCTGGTTAGTCAATGATGGGTAAGATCCCTCAAGGGAGGAACAACCTAACACAGGCAGTCACATAGGGGCCATCAGGAGAGAGTTTGGGCTCTACAGAGGTGAGACACAGCCCCTCACCCATTCTGAGGTTAATCTCCTACCCACTGGCTGCCTTGTGTCCCATACTGCTCCAGTGATGACCTTATAGAATATTAGTCATGTGTCCTTAGAGATGACTTGGATACTGAGTCAATGCCCTGGGGTGGTTCTGGTACATTGAGTCCTTGGGGATATGTGTATGCATAAAGGCACAATACCTGCTGGAACAAATGGGGACCTTAGGAACAACCATAAGGCATGATAAACATAGACCTTGGAAAGAGAAAGGTTTTTACTTCCCCTGACAAGCTTCACTTCCTCATTCTATTCACCAATAAAAGCTATGCATTGGCCTGACTCAGGTGCACGACCCATAAGGCTGGGTCCCTTGGACCCACTTGTAATATATTTTTGGTTACTGTCTTTCATCACTTCACATCACCCTTCCCGTGTTCCCACCACCCTTGTTGTGCTGGACACAACAATTTTACACTATTCACATACAGCAACACAGCATACTACCATTTTTTCTTATTAGGCTTTGCACTAGTTTTTCAATATATTTCACCACTATAATAAATATTCTAATTACATAAACCATTATTACTTTTGCTTTTAAAAATTATGTTATAGATGTCAATTTGGCATTATTTTTCTGCTACCTAAGTATTTCTTCTTTTGCAAAATTTGCTAGTGATAACATATATCAGTTTTTGTGCATATGTTAAAGTGTTTGGCCTTTAATTTTAAACATGTTTTATTAATTATAAAATTGTATTTTGATGTTTTTATTTTTCTTTCATTTACTCAGTGATGTAATCCTACAGTCTTGTGGCTTGCATTGTTTCTAAGAAGAATGTAGAGAGGTTTTTATTCTTGTTACTCTGGAGTTAGTCTCCTTTTAATCTCTGCTTGCATTTCAAATATTCTATTCATCTTTCATTTTAAGTAACTTTATTATAATGTGCTTTGATGTTCTTTCCTTCATATTTTTTGTGCGTTGGATTCATAAAACTTGGATCTTTGTTTTTTATACATTTTATCAAATTTTGAATATTTTATCTTTATTCCATCATAACTTTTAGCATCATTATAAGATAAAAATTCACCAATTTCATTTTATCTAAGTTAAAAAATTACATAGCCTACTTTTAAATCATAAACTCTGTTTATTTTCAATATCGTAATTTATTTTTCTTAACTAATTTTGTTTTTTAATAGATTTTTTAAAGATTAACATAGCCTAAAAACAAAAAAGATTAACACAGCCTATTTTATAAACACATGTACACACACAGGCATGTATACACAGTTTTAATGTTTTTAAAGATGATGGATGAATTTTCAAATCTGATTTGGGATACTTCTTATTTTGAGTATTTGAGAGAGTTACATATTATAACGATCCTTTTCCTTTTTATGGGATAGAATTTTGTGTAATACATTGATAAAATGTTGTATAGAACTGACAGGATGTAATTTGCATAATGGTGCCATACGTATTTACCTATATTCTGGAAAAGAATTACCTCTGTGTGGGAGTAAGGCATGATTCCTAAAGTTAGAGCAAGTGCCAGTCTTACTTGAAAAGATGACAGTTGTATTACATAATATAATGCATTTCAACATTTCATATTTGGGAGAGAGTAGAAACAAAAGGGAGATATTCTCAGGTTTACAGCTAGTTTAAATCTCCCTGTAGGTGTCAATGGACTGAAGAAAAATAGATGATGTTAATATTCAGCATTCTTCTAATTTTTGTAATTTGATGAAAAGTGTATCATTTTTATTATCTCTGTTTCAAAACTGGAATGAGGTTCAGCCATTTTGCTCTTTTATGTTATAAATAATATAAACAGACAAAAATGAAATACAAATTATGTGTGTAGTGGTTCACAGAAATAAATTTTTTCTAGGTAAAATAATCAGTTCTATAACAATTATAATTAGAGAAGTCCTATGTAAGAAAAAGTAATTATATGCAAATTTAAGTATGATTGTTCTAATTTCTTATTCTCAGTACTCTTCTTCCTATTTTATCTTTTTACTATGTAGTTTCTTTTTCTTTTATAAAGTCTACACTCAGCTCTGGCAAGAATTTTATACATGATTTTACAGAGTTACCAGAAATGAATTAAGATATAAGCAATGTCATAGAATGAAATCCTCTCTGTCCTGAGGTTGGGATGTCAGCCTCTGCTCTGCTACCCTTATTGTTACCTGCCCGAGTGTCTGCCTGAATGTCTGTCTCTGAGGAAACCAGGACTCAGTCAACATGAGTTGGAGAGTCTCAAACCTGTTTAAAATGAGTTAATCATTTAAATTATTTTACTAGGTCTCATAATGAGTCAGTCTACTCAATTAAACATGGGTAAACTAGTATTCAGGATTCCAATGAGTTAATTATGTATATCAAAAACTCAGAAGTTACTGAAGATGCAACATTTTTTTATACAACAAACAAAGATGATTTTATAATTCAATGTGATGACACTTAAGGACAAATATCTGTACCTGGAAAGATAATAGAAATTGTTAAAATTCTTTTTTTTTTTTTTTGAAACTGACATGGATATGTGTAGGCTCTTTCACTCAATAGCAGAGTCAAAGAACATTAGATGTCAGGATCACATGGGAGTAGATGCAGCTTTAAGTAAAATGCACTGATTAGCAAATGGATTATATTATTTTATTTTAAAATACTTGGGGCATTAATTCACTTGTTGAGAGGATTCCAAATAACTGCCACTGAACTATGCTTGTATAATTAAATAAACTGTAGAACATGTTGCAAGAATTCAGATCTACAAGCTATTCCTTTATGGGTCAATCATTTATATATTTTCAGGTGTGAGTGTCAAATGTAACTCTGACCATTGAACAGAGATACACTAGCTACATGGCGTATATAGAGATACAAATTCATTGTATAAATGTACTGCAGACTGGCCTTATCTGCAAATAATTACAACACAAACCCATTAGAAAATGTCATTTAGCTCTCTATGGATTTTAACCTGTGCTTTAGTAATTTATACCTCCATCTGACCTGAAGGATATTTTTTTTATTGATTTCACTACTAAATAACATGATAGTCCACTTTACATATCTGTATCATCTAATTTAGTCAATTCTTATTCATCTCAATATTAGTGTCTTTTTCTTTAAAGTAATCTAAATCCTAATTTATATTAGCAAATATGATGGAATATATATATATATATATATATATATATATATAATTTTCTGTATAGAACAGTAGAATGTGGCATCACAAAAAAATTCACGTTTGGTTATCAGTAATTTTACTGTTATTATACCATCTTTCTTTTTAATAACATAAAAATTTGGGACATTTATCATGTTCACGTGGTTTTATACTTTTAAATTCATGATGATGTCAAGTGGCTTGAAGTTCACTGTCTTCTGATTATGTAACTTCATGCCACACAAGTAGTGGACATATAATGAAGTACAGTCATATCATTTGCAAGATTGTAACTCAATTTGTAATGCATTGAGAAATCATTAATACTTCTAATAATTTTACTTGCTACAAATTTTACTAAATATTGAAATTTGCCTTGAAAAATTGATTTTAGATTGCCAAAACTTAAATATAATTTAATGTAGATGTTATTTATTTTGAGACTTTATGAATATTTGGTGTTAACATTATACTTATATCTGTTCTCTTTTTAGGTACTTGTGTTTTCATATTGGAGTTCATAATATAATAAAGAGAATATGATTCCTACATCAGCAGTACTCAACATTGTTTTAATATTATTCACAAACTTCTGCTTATATTAAGACATATTTTGTAGAAAATAATTTAAAATTTTAACTTTGTTTTAATAACATAAAATATTATAATATCTACCAATAAGTTATCCTGAAAATAATGATATTCTTCCAAATAAATTCTCATAGTCTACACTGGTCCTCAGTTTTCTATCTTCATAAGTTTCTTTTCTTAAGTTATCTTTAAATTTTGGGAAAAAATTGCATATTTCAAGGACAAATTCAAAGTTATCTCTATTATAAATTTAAGTTTTAGTAATTTAGTTATGTCAAAGAAATAACAGAATTATGTTAAAGAAGCAGGGTTCCCTAGTGGCATAGTATCTAGGCTTCAGTGCACTCAACGCTGTGGCCTGGCTTCAATTCCCAGCCAGGGAACCATCCCCTACCCACCAAAAAAGGGCACAGGGACAAGGGAAATAGCCACCCATGACAAAAAAAAAAAAAAAAAAAAAAACTTTGTTAAAGAAAATGAAAATTAGAGTGCATTTGAATATAGTGTATGAATGTTCAAACATTATAATCTGTACCTGTGGTTTTAAGAACCATATGGTTGCCTTTTGTTTGGTTTTCTTGATCTCTTAAGTTGAGAAAATAAGGGCCAAATGGATGATTAATATACTGGTCTCAAATGTCAAAAATGACTTATAAATCCACCAAATAAATTTTTCACAGGAAATACTAAGGTTCCTTGAATTGCATACCCCACAAAATTATACTACAGAATGCCAGAATATAGAACCATATTTAAACTTTTTAAAACTCATAAATATACATCTTTATTATAAATGCACTCACATTTTTGGAAGATGACAGAAAAAATATATAAAATATTCTAAACTGGTTTTGAACAGTTTGTGTGAACTTTTTGTTATAATAAATAATTTAAGTAAAACTAATAGGTGAGATTGATACATAGAATTGGAATGAAAATCAGACTTTTACAAATCAGAGATCATGCTTTATTAATAATTTCAAAGATACGGGCATCAAGAGACTTTCAAAAAGGAAGTGGTCTGGTACCATAAGGTCTGCTTTCCATATCTTTTCTTGTCATAAAATAAATGACTTCTGTTATCAAACACAAGTACTGATATCAGAAAATATAAGAACAATAGAAGAGATCTTCAAGTGAGATATGTGCATTTCTCTACAAAGCAAGGAAGATTTTTATCTTTGATTTTTTTTTTAAACTCTAGCTTCCAGAGAATTACTGATCTTATATATGTAGACTCTGGATTTTTTTGTTAATTAATTTATTTTTTTAGTTATAGTTGACCTTTAATAATATTTTAGGTGTACAGTTCTATGGTGCCTTGTCTATGTGTTGTATTACGTGTTCATCACCCAAAGTCAGTTCTCTTTCCATAATTTTGTTAATCAGTGTCACCCCAATAAATTTAACAATAAATTAAAACAATTTATATTAATTTCAGGTATACAGCATACCAGTTAGATATTTACATAATTTACGAAGTGATTCCCTGATAAGTATACCCCTGGTTCTACACATAGTTATTATTATTATTGATAACATCCCTGTTACTATTTTGTAACCACAAATTTGCACTTCATAATCCTTCACATTTTTCTCCCAGTTCCCTAACCCCCTCCCATCTAGTATCCATTAGATAGATCTCTGTATCTATGAGTCTTTTTCTGGTTTTTATGTTTCATTATTTTAAACATCTTATTTTATTTTTTTATTAGTTTCAGGTGCACAAAACCACATAATGATCAGACATTCACACACCTCAATATGTGATAACCCCAACAAGTACCCATCTGACACCATACATAGCTATTATAATACTGTTGTCTATATTTCCTATACCATACTTTACATCCCATTACTATATATATATATATATATATATATATATATATGTGTGTGTGTGTGTGTGTGTGTGTGTGTATGTATAATAGTTGACATTCAATATTAGTTTATATTATTTTCAGGTATACAGTGCAGTGGTTATGCATTTATATAATTAATGGATTCCTCCCAATAAGTCTAGTGCCCATCTGACACCATATTTTGCCACACTGTATTTTACATCTCATGAGAGTCTGTATCTGTTTTGTTTGTTAATTTTTGTTATTTAGGTTCCACATATAAGTGAGATCATAGGGTATTTGTCTTTCTCAGTCTGGCTTATTTTACTTAGCATAATACCCTCTATGTTATCACCAATTATAAGATTTTATTCTTTTTTTATGGCCTTGTATTATTTCTTACTTTTGCAGAGTAGTACCTACCACATTATAATTTTGAACATATATAGAAATTAATTAATGAAGAGAAAGCTTTTATGGTTCTTTGTATGAAATAAAATATATAAAATGTTTTAAAATATATAAATAGATATATGTAATGCTTGTAATGAATAAATATTTGAAAGTTAATTCCAATTTTATTTGCATATAACCACACATAGATAGATAGTATATTCAATATTTACTCTGTAAACATGTTCTATTAGTTAAGGTAAGTTAGGTAAAATGTGTAAATATATTTGATGAATCCAATAATGGATTTAAAGAATAAATTGTATTTCTAGATTTAATAACATTTATTAAATATATATTACGTGTGAGATACTGTTTGGACCCTAAGAATAAAATATGGAGACTCTATTTTTTATGACAATAAGACAAATATGACAAATATGTCCCTCATATCAATAATATTTTGTCTTACAGTATGTGTTAGTTAATATGCTTTACCAGAAATTTTCATGTGAATCACTGACTCAAGAGGTTGTAGGGTAAAAAAGAAGACTACCAATCTTTAATCATTTTTATAAGTTCCATTAAAAAACTGTATATATATGGGCCAACTACTATATTGAATTATTGTATTAACAGTATATTTAGATACATTCCTTTGTCATGAGTAGAAGAATCAAGTTTGTTATAGTTTCATAGTGAAGAATATTCAGTATATTTTATTCAAAGAAAGGAACACTAATAAATGTTGCTCTGAATAAATAAGCTGTGTGATGGCCTCGTAAAAATGAAATGTATAGAAATATTTTCATTTATAAAAGATGAACAAATTATAAACAAAGTCAATTTGGGGCTAAGTTCCCACAGAGCAGTGAATAAATTAGGTAAATTACATTTATTTTCTATATATCAAGACTTTGTGAAGATCCAAAGCAATTAATTAAAAGAAATGAAATGATACATTTAACTGATATATTTTTTATATAAAGTTAACTGTACAAATTGTAAGTGCATCAATCAATAAATTATTGCACGCATAGTGACATAAACCCAATCAAAGTACAGATTTTTTTCAAGGTTTCTATGATTAGAAAACAAAAATATGTATTTCTAATCCATTTTTTGCTCTGATTGGCATTACGTTTTGTCCTTACTATTCTGAGGAAGCCAGCTAATGTTGGTGAGACATTATTCTATTCATATGTAAAATTACATTTCTTCTTTGTTGGAGAATAAGAATTAGATATATTACCTTTGTCAGTTTTTCTAGCAGTTGCTTTTTGCACCATTGTATAGATGGAGAAATCTGGTTAAGTAGCTTCCATTGAATTTAAATGCTAGCATTTTAAAAGAGCTGACAAGATTTCCATCACTTTGTACCCTCTGTCCCTTAGTTTCTTCTTCACTGGAAATTTAAAATTTATTCCACTACTTCTGCATAATAGTGGCACTGGCACCTTATAAATTAAGAAATAGAGTAAAAAAGAAGTTAATTGCCTTGCTCAGGGACACACAGTAAATCAATAGTAGAATCAGTAATAAATGGATTCCTTGGTCACAAATAAGCACTCCTTGTTACAAGAACATAAAGGTAATGTAAATTAACTTTGGTTAGCCTAAATTGAAAAAGTCCTAAAATTCTATGTGCTTTAAAACATCTGAACCAAGTTAAGCTACTATTGCAACAAAAATATATTTTTTATTTTATATTTTATTCCAGGAATATATAAGGCAATATTCCTAAAGCACTTCATTTTCACTGTAGCAAATAAAAGACAGAAGACTCATCCATTTTACATGCTAATGGGGACTAAAATTAAAATGATTTAAATAAGTCATGTATAATTATTAAAAATGCATCTTTAAAAAAATTCCCCCTCCTCTGATTCAGTCACATTTAAAATTTTAGTACCTGATATTTAAAATACATAATATTTAAATATGAGTTTAATGATTGAATAACATTATGTAATTATTGTTTTATGTATTTATTTACACCAGAACTATTTACTTTTGTATTAGTTGTGTTTCTGATAGAAACACAGTCATTCTGAAATGTAAAAAGCTTGAAAACCATCACTTCCATCTTTACAACAAGAAAAAAACATGAAGGAAGTGAAAATCCATCAGATAATTAAGATCCCAAAGTAAATCGCTTCCCTGTAAAGACAAGAAATGGGCAGATGCAGAGAATTGCAGCTTTCCCGGAGCAGATGCCCACAGCTGGAGCCAGTATGGTAGCAACACTTGAAGCTGAAATTGATGAGTTGCCAAAGGTTGATTGTAGGCTAGTTAAGAGTTAAAACTTTGAAGAAGGCTTGTGAGTTTTACCTCCAAGTGCTGTATTAGAGTGAAGACCAAAGGGCTAAATCAAATATGAGCAAATTACTTTGTGGATACCTACAAACCGACTTTAAAATGTATACGAAAGGCAAAAAACCCAAACAGCAATTATAATATTTTAAACAATTTGAAGTTGGAGGACTGAGGCAACCTGACTGCAATCAACAGTGATGTAGGCAGTATAATATGGGCAGAAAAATAAATGAATAGATGAATGGAACAGGAAAGAGACACACAAATACAATAAACTTATCTTTGAAAAAGGAGCAAAGATAGTCTTTCAGAAATAGTGCTAGAACATTGGGAAACAGCAAAATAATAAATCTGGACACAGGCTTTACACGTTTTGCAAGAATTGCCACTAACTTTTAAAGTTTAAAATTATAAAAATTCTAGAATATAATGCAGAAGAAAATCTGGATGACTTAAGATATAATGATGACTTTTTAGATAAAACATCAAAACCATGATCTATACGAAAAAACAAAAAGTTGGACTTCATTAAAATTAAAATCTATTCTCCAACAGATACTGTCCAGAGAATAAAACAATAAGCTGCAGATTGGAAGAAAAATTTGAAAAGTTTATGTCTGATAAAAGATTGATACTCGAAATATATAAATTATTCTTAAGAGTTGACAATAAGAAGACCATCAAATTTAAAAATGGGCAAAATATCTGAGCTGGCATCTCATTAAAGATGATAAATTGATTGCAAATAAGCATATAAAAATGCATTCAATCTTATAAGTCATTAAGGAATTGCAAATTAAAACAAGATACCACTATATACCTATTTGAATGGCTAAAATCCAGAACACTAACAACACTAAATACTGAGGAGGATATGGAGCAACAGAAAATCTGACGGATTGCTGGTGGGAATGAAAAATGGTACAGCCACGTTGGAAGACAATCTGACAGTTTCCTACAAAGCTGAACAGAATCATGCAACATGATCCAGAAGTCACTTTCCAGAGCATTTACAAATGCAGTAAAAACTTATGTGTACACAAACTCAACAAGAATGTTTATAATATCTTTATTTATAATTGCCAACTATAAATCAATAACAGAAGAAAGGCACTTTTCTTAATAACGCATTGGTTGAAGAAGAAGTATCAAAGAAATCAAATAAAACATTGAATAAAGTAAAAATATATATTAACTCAAGCAGTGCCAAAAGATAAATTTATATAATTAAATGCATACATTAGGAAAAATATTAAATCAACAATCTAAGTTCCCACTTAAGAAATAAAAAGCAAAGCAAAATAAAAACAAAGCAAATGGAATAAAGAAAATAAAGACAAAAACAGAAAACAATGAAATTCATAATACAAAAAACAGAAAAAAGAGAGTGGAACAGAAAACTGGCTTTTTGAAAAGGTAATAAAGTTGAATAATCTTTAAGAAGCTTAATAGAGAAAAAAAGAAAATTCAGAAATTATTAATAATAGGGATAAAATAAGAGATATCATTATTGACTTTTCAGACATCGAAAATATAGTATGTTAAACTACGAACAAATCTACATACACAAATTTGGCAATTAAATTTGACAGTTAAAAGCCTTCAGTTTCAAGAGAAGTAAATTCTGCCATAAGTCTCTCAATAGGAAATGCATATTTGGAAAAGCCATGTAACTAACTATTAGGGAAATTAAATTTTTAACTAAAAATCTTCCAAAAATGTTATCTTCAGAAGCAGAGTTTTATCAAATGATTTAAGAAGTAACAACTGTAATTTAGGTGTTTTTAAAACAAAACAAAAAGCCTGGAGAAAAAAAGACCTTGAATATGCATATAAATCCTTAGGGGAGAAAATATACTCTTTAAAAAATCATAATTGACATAAATTAAAGTGTAGACTTTATTCTTTGTTAAAGAAAAAATCATGATAACTGAAATGAGCAAGATTACAAAAACTGTAATTTAAGAAAAACATTTACAATACAGTGTGTCTTAATAAGATGGCATCACAGATAAAAATTATGCAGAAATATGAAAACGTAAGTCACAGTACAGCAAATTGAAATGGCCAGCATTCATCTGAAAGGATGCTGAAATGCACTACTAGTAGGAAAAACATAAGTTAAAGTAAGGATGGATATTGCATTATACATATTAGATTGATAAAAATAAAGTGAGAGAAAAAATCTATTGTTAGCAGGAATGTAGGCAAAAAGTAATCTCTTACATTGCTGCTATAGATGCAAACTGTTAAAAAATATCTAGAAAGCCATCTGACAACCTCTACAAAAGTTAAAAATACATTTACATTCTGTTCCAACAATTTCATTTCTGGGAACCCATTTCTCAGAGCCCAAAATACACTTGTGTATAATTATAGAAGTTTAAGGCTGTTTATTGCCACATACATTTGTGATGGCAAATAAATAACTAGGTAGATAGATAAACAACATAAAACAGAAATGATAGAAATACCCATCGGTCGATGGATTTACAAATCATTGAAAGCAATGATTTAGACCCATATACATTTACTAATTTAATTAAACTTAGCTTTGAGTGATACATTTAAGAAACTATGTCTAAGAACTGTGCAATTCTTAATTAGGTTAATAATAACAAATATATCCATTGTATAATTTGATGACTACAAAATAAAAATGGAAAGAAAAAGGTATCTTAGTTAACCTGTGTTAAAGCGTATTATTAAGTAGATTTTATGTTTGTGTGTGCTAGAAGAAAAAAGGGAGACTCAAGTATTAAATTTTAAAAAATTGTACAGAAATATGCATATCCATTTTTAAAAATTAAAGAAAAATAAATTAGAAAAAGCCAATAGAAGGAGCTGTTTTAAAGCCAATGTGATCATTTGAAAGGGAACATTTCATTTTAGTAGACAGAGTGTCGGCTAACAGCAGTCTGACAGTAAACACATCATAGAAAAACTTTCTTTTAGTGTCACATTTTGGTTTCCCTTGGTGACTACAGTCTTTAAATAGAAAATAACTCTTGAGCAGAAGCTTAAGTTTTTGAACAAAGATTTAGTGGATTTTCATAAAAGCTTCTATTTCTAAGTCTTTCAATTTATATCTGCATCATTTTCTTGATATTTTTATGATCTTTCTCCTAATCACTCTGTTCTGAGAGCTATCCATAAGTAATTTTAGTTTAAGTGAAATTATATAAAGTTTTTTAAAAATAAATAACCATCAGGATAAATCCTGCAGAATTATGTATTTTATATAAATGTATATTGAAATACTTATATATAATAACATTTAATTTTTATTTGAAATAATTTAAGGCATAATGACTATTTAAAACATACTTTAATTTAGTTCAGCTAAGTAGCTTTAATTTCCTGCTATATGAGCTAAAAAAAATTGGGGTTGTAAAACTGGTACTTCATAGAAAATAATATATCTTCAGTGGGAACATTAAAATGTTTTTGTGTGTTTAGAATACACAAATGACCCAAGTAATATTCTTTCCAGGAATTCTTAGCTGTCTTTGACAAGAAGCACATCTAATATAGTTTGCAGGTACATCAAAATCTCATTTTCTGAAGCACACTTTTGCAGATCCCATAGTACAGCCTAGCAAAGGCAATAAGCATTATGGCCCTTAAGATTAAGGAAGCATTGTTGCAAAGGATAATCTTATTAAAATATATAAGAAAATTACCCAAAAATTATATATAGCAAAAACATATTCAAAAGAAACTGTATGAAATGAGAGTTCTAAGTGAGATTTTTAGACAAACCAAATCAGGATGCAACTGCCAACAACTAAACATCTAGACAAAAAAGAGAGTGACATAACATTTAATGTCTTTTGAAATAAGCGATGTATATTTGATAATCTGTTAGTAATGAGTATGAATGGAAAGTAATAAAGTGATAAAACTATAAACGCAAAATGTTGGATAACAATATTATCTGTAATAGAAGAAAATGTAACATTCTCTCCCATCCACTACTATGGATATGCAGCAAACTGTAGGTGGGGTTTTCACTATTAGAGGAAGACTTGATCACTTTGTATTCTGATTTGTATAGGACATCCCCAATGATAACTTTTTGTACATCTATTTTGGAATTATACTTTCAAGAAGTATAATTTCATCATGAAGAAATTGGTTGAGGTTGAGTGTTGTATTTTGAAGGTGAAATCACCAATTAGGAGGTACTACATTTTCTGACACTGTATAAATGAGATAGTCTGAAGTTTAGAGTAATTTATGCATTATTTATTATAATAACTGACACCAGGAAAGTCTGTACACTTTAATAAGTTCTTTATATCAAGGTCTGAGTGTCATAATCTAGAGCAATAGTTAAATAAAGAAAGATATTTTCTGATGAAAAGAGAAGTCACATTAGGTGGTGAACTTATACAAGTTGACAATGCACCGTAGAATTGTATGCCTGAAACCTATGTAATCCTTGCTAACAGATGTCACTCAACAAGTCTAACAATAAAAATGAATTAAAAAAAGAGAAAGATACTATCAAACAAGTGGTAAACTGTGGACATCTTTTTTAAATGAGTGAGTGGCTTAACAGGAAGAATGAAAAAGTAGTATTTTGTTGTAGTTGAAAGAAATATTACAGGTGGAAAAACACATATATATTAATAGTTAGCCAAAATAAAAACAACTTCATACCAAATCTACTTTTGCTACTTTATAAAATTCAAAGAAATACACACATTTTATAAGAACTTCAATATAAGAAAATGATTGATACAATTAAAACTGATGATGGAGAAACTGTTAATAAAGTTGGATGGAACTTAAAAAGAAAAATCACAATCTAATCAATATCAGAAGTAGTAAAAAGCAAAGCAGTTCAGTTAGGAAATTTGGAAAAATATAAATATATAAATAAAGATAACTATGTTATTTAAATGAAAGTATCATTAGAAACAAATTCTGATTAGAAAGAGTGGCACAGAGAACTAATGGACAGGAACAGTGAGGTAAAGAGATAAAAAATATGATTAACAATTTATAAAATATTGAATTAGACACTTCAAAATATACCTAATGAGAATTCCAGAGAAATAGTATAAGATAGAGAGGAAGAGACATTATTTGAAGTTTTTAATTAGAGCATTTTTTAAAAAATTTAAATAGACGTAAATGCATTGATTTAAAAAAATCACAAAGTGTAAGGTGTAGGATAAGAAAGAAACTAAATAGACTTATCATAGATTTTTTTAAAAAAGAGCTACAATAGGGCAAACATATTATATCAGAGATACATTTCATATAACCTGACTGGTAACTTCTTATTGTAAAAGTAGAATTATATGTTTAAAATTATAAAGAGAGGAGAAGACAAGATGGCGACTGGAGAGGAGGTTCCTAAAGCCTCTCCCAGAAAACACAATTGAATGGCCGTCAAGGAGCCAAGAAAGAGGACCCTGAGTGACAAACCAGCTGTTGAGAAATCCACAAATCGCAAGTGAACACCTGAAGGCTGGCGAGAAGGGGGCGAGTCGGGGAGAGGGAAGGGAGCAGAACGGACCACGCGGGATCGAGACGCGATCCCTGCTGACTATTCGGAGCTGCGCAGTTTGGGGGAGGGGAGAGAGACTGGGGAGCTGGGGACAGAAGGAGTTTGGGAGCCAGCCTCTGGAACTTTTGAGTGGTAGAAGGGCTGAGCGAGGACTCTGAACGGCAAAGATAACACCCCAGCTCTAAGCCCCCTGGAGACCTACACAGCGCTGTAGTTCCTGTTCCCAGCCTGCTGCAAAGGCGACTCTGCTGTGTCAGGCCAGGCCCACAGCTTTGGACTTATGGAGCGGGCACTTCCTCGTGCACCCCAGAGTTCCGAAAGCAGTGTGAGCCTTTAGACAGCCAGGTACTGAATCAGGGCTGGGAAGAAAGACTGATTTGATTTGCTAGCATTCACCCCAGCTAGCAAAAACAGCTTCCCCAGCAAAGGGCAGAAGGCAGAGCCTCCTTTGGAAAGCCTTTTGTTGGCCTCTCCCCAGGATATATGCGCATAGCCTCCAAACGCAGTAGGAGATCAGAAACAAGAAACAAACAGCCCCCTCTCCCCCAAAACTTGACCCCCAGCACCACCTAGTGTCTGCCCTACAGCAACACACCACAAAAGCAATAATCTGGGCACTGAACATAAAGCCCTCATGTCAAAGAGAAAGAACCCAGTGGACAGGATGAATTCCTTAAAAACTAAAACTCCTCAGAAAGAACATGAAATTCACTCAGAAGATAACCTGTTACAACTGGAAGGGACTCACTTAAGTGACGGAGAATTTAAAGCAGCCATTCTAAAGGCTGTGAGAGAAATGAAAACCTATTGGCAGAACACCATAGCTGAGATAAATAATATAAAAAAAGATATAAACGACATAAAAAAGGAACTCTGTGAACAAAAAGAACAATTTAACAAAGAAATTCAAAACATAAGAAAG
>PVJL010010394.1:0-49803 GCA_004026885.1 Lyroderma lyra | reverse complement strand
ACAACGAATCCACAGCAAAAGAAATGAGGGAGTCAATTCCTTTTGCTATCACAACAAAAAGAATGAAATACCTGGGAATTAACTTAACAAAGAACGTGACAGACTTATACACAGAGAACTATAAGACACTTTTGAAAGAAATTGAAACAGACTTTAAGAGGTGGAAAAATATCCCCTGTTCATGGATAGGAAGATTTAACATTGTTAAAATGGCCATTCTGCCCAAAGCAATCTACAGATTTAATGCAATACCCATCAAAATCCCACAATCATACTTTCGTGAAATAGATACAAGAATTATTAGATTTATATGGAACCATAAAAGACCTCGAATTGCCAAAGCAATACTACATAAAAAGAACAAAGTTGGTGGCATTACACATCCTGACTTCTATTTATATTACAGAGCATCAATAGTCAAAACAGCTTGGTACTGGCAGAAGAACAGAAATAGAGACCAATGGAATAGAACTGAAAACCCAGAAATAAACCCACAAATATATGGACAAATAATGATCTGTTTTCTTTGTATTATCTAAATGACAAAATCGATCTGCGTGTGCAAATGAAATGAATAAAGGGAAATTGAGATAGCAGTTTTAAGCATAGCACCTGACTTACCTGCTTAAATTAAACCTATGTGTGAAACGCATTTCCTAATAAAAAAATGTATTTGAGCTCTATGCTTTGGGGAAAAGCCACTCCATTTCCTTCCTTAGCTTTAACTATTAAACATTGGACCAATTTTCAGACTTTGATTAAGATTGATAAGAGTGAAGAGCCTCATGGATATGTTATACTTGCAATTTTGGTTTTCTAAAAGAAGACACATGTGTATAGCGACAATGTTTGCCAAATGTTTTCTTTCTTTTGTGTGCTCATAATTCTGCCAGATGAGAACAATAGGCACTGTAATTTGCTCGGCTTAATGGACTGCTATCCAAAATCCCCACTATATTTTAGAACCTGTAATATTCACGCAGATATACATTTTGGGCCAGGCAATATTTAAAACATGATAGAAAAATAGAAAATTATAATTATTAATTGTGGGGTTAGCTTCATTTGCCCTGGACATTGGACATGTTGCTCGAGTATTTGAATTCTGTAAATAAATTAACTTAATAAAATGGTCAAGGATTTTTTTCCCAGGATGTGGAAGAACTATGTATCACAAATAATGTTTTTGATTTGGACTTTTGGAGTTTATAGTTTTGTTTTTCTGGAAGATAAACCTTTGAATTATACTTTGTAAAAAAGTATAATTTGTAAAAAATTATTTAAGAATATCTGTTGTTTAAATAGACATTTTAAGAGATGTTTTAAACACTAGTATTTTCTTGAAAAACCCTTTTTAAAGCTGAAACATTCAAAAAGAAAACCTGGATTAAACAGTTCAATTTTAAAATGAGGGATATTTTTTTGGAAATATCATCTTAAAGCTGTTTTGTATCAGTATTTTCAGCATTCTTGTAGTATTATTTGTAATACTAAGTGTGACTCAGGCCTGGAGAAGGTATAAGCCCACTATGCTAATGTACAACAGTAACTAAAACAGGGGTCCTTTGAAAGTTCCTCCTATGTATGTATAAGATAACCATGGCGTGTGGGCATTCTTTCAGTGAATTGATTCCTTTGTACTAAAATCTCTAGTTTTCTAAGACAGTTCCATGTATAAAAATGATTTATACATTTCTCCAAGGCTGCACCTATCCAAAGACAGGACACTGGGGGAGACAGGTGTTTGTTTTCCTGATGGAAACAGGTGTCTTTTCTTTCCCTTCCCCTTTTTTCTGTGCATGTATGTGTGTAGTGAAGCCTAAGTAATCCTGTAAACTTTTTGCTGCAAATCATCTCTTCTGAATTTAGAATGTGTTTTAAAGGACACTTAAGAAGAGATGTTCCTAGAACCAAAGCTGTTTCCACTTGAAATAAACTGTTCCATTTTTGTAATTATTGAACCATGAAACTGTATTTCTATGAACTCAGTCATTTTTTTTCAACTGATTTTATATACTAACAGAGTCACAGTGAAATTATGAATTATCTCAAGCTATTTTTGCTGCTTTGGAGTACCATAGTCTGTGGAAATGACACCGTGAAACTGTAGCTGCAGTGCTAAAGGTATAAATCTACAAATATCAATGCTCAGGGTAAGAACCTAGAGCCAAATATTACTCAGGTGGTTTTGGTTATATATTGATTGAGACATAAATAAAATGGCAAGGCCCTAGTCAATATTAAACATTTGTAGGCATGCCCATACTTACCAAACTTAAAATGTTTACAAAGCTTTTATAATTCATCTGGATTTATGACCTGTACTTTACCCCTTATATTTCCCAAGATTTAATCCTAGCCTATTGTCACTATTTTCTGAGTGTTATTGAATTCAAAGTAATTCATTGAATTCAAAGGAAATTTCATTTTGTTTTGTTGTGTTTGTTTTGTGTGTTTGATAGAGATAATACCTCCCCTCCAAGAGTCAAGTTTACCTTCAAAAGATCTGACATCTTAATTTTCTTTGCTTCAAGGCATTGAGAAAAGATACTATGAAATAATTTAATTTATAGTTTTGAAAGAAGAGGAGCAATAAAGTATCTAACACAAGGAAAACATGCAGTAGGTGAAAAATAACCTAGTTATCAGATTATTTTATTATTCAGGAGTTGAAATTAAATGGCAAATACAAATTTATTTGTCCTAAATTTTTAAATAAAATACATTTTATTTTGTAGTTAATCATATGTACCTAAATAGATATCCCTGAATAAGATGTAATCCAACCACGAATTATATCTTCCCAAATCTTTTTTCAGGTATGCAAGAGATTTGAATATTGCCTTGGCTAGACCATATTCTAGGGGAAAAAAAACAAAACATTTTATTTATTCTAACACATATGGGTCTGAAATTATTAACATATAACAATATTTTCTATTCTTTAAAATTAAAAAAATCAATAAGATAATAAATGGCTAATTACTCTGGAAATTACAATTTTAGTAATATTGAATGCCATAGTATAATTTCTTTTGTGGCTCTTGATTTCTTAATAAGAACAGTGATTTTATTCAATGGAAATTTCACATTTTGACTAATATTCTGAGAAAAGATTGATACACATGCATGAAAATTAGAATAAATATGTATGATTCCTCTGCAAAATAAATTTTAAAACAATAAATATGTTGTGAGATACCTGTCTGCTTTCATTATAACATTTTGTTCTGAGCCTATTTTGGTGATAGGTTTACACATATGTTCGAACTGGGCATAAAAAAATGCGATTTATTTCTCGTTCCTTTAAAGTTGTGATGATGGAGAATAAGAAAATCAGTCACTTATTTTTTCAGCCAGTTGTCATGACTTCTAATTCCACTTCCTTTGCCACTGGGATTTTCTTAATATCTGATTTGCAGTAATAAGAGTGCAGTACCCTAGGGACCATTAGGGGACTATGGTAACTGTCATTTCATTTCACTACATGTGTGGAATCTTTTTATTCTCAGCTCTACTCTTTACTTCCACTTTTCACAACTGGTCAGAATTCAAAATATATCTTACAGTGTTTCAAATTTATAGTTTACAAAACCCTGTTTATGGATTCTATGTGTTTTGTAACAACACAAAATATACAATATTCTTTTAAATTCACTCAGTCTCTCTCTCTCTCTCTCTCTCACTCACGCACACGCTTCGAGTTTCCTAATATGGCTGGGAGGTGCATGATTCAGAAGAGTTACTAAAGCATTTGAAACGGTGCATGACTATGTATCCACCTGGCATCCATACCAGCCAACAGAGACTATACATTTAAAATGCTGCTGCAATACCTTAAAATCATACCCCACTATTATATATTTAAACCCACCAGGTGTTTTCTGCAGCCTCAAAACTTCTGAGCAAATGATACTGTTCCATTCTAAAATTTTATATGATGTGATTTCAAAAAACTAAAATGAACCAATGATCTATTTTATAATTAATATGTAATATGACCTTATGGTTTAAGACTCAATCCATTTTTCTGACCACAGCATTCTTTTTTGATTCTGAACACCATTTTCTATAAAGAAGGCCAAAAAGCACAGTATTTTATTATATTAATTATTTTTTTAATTAATTAAATTTTAGGGGTTATTTTTGGAGATTTTATAAGGATTCATTTACAAACATTTGGTTATGATTATAATCAGTCAGCACTTTCTTGTGGACATATGCAGATATTTCTCTTTTAAATTTCAATTGTAAAATAATCATTTAACATATTTACAATGAAATGATGTATGTAGTGCCTATTATTTATACATTCTTTCAAATATTCTCATTTTTAATCCTATTTTAAGTGGATATTATATATCTCATTCTACTTTATGGTTCTTATATAACAAATGCTTTGCCATTTTTTAGAAATATCAGAACAAGTATCATAGCATTAAATGTACAGAAGTGACAAAAATGAATATAATGGTTTATGGAAGATTTAAAAACCTAATCACATTTTAGAAGATGATTACAAAAAGTAAAACCAACCTTAACACAGGAAGTTAATTTTAAATAATAATTTTCTCAAGTAGTCCTTGGTTTGGTCTCATATGTAGGTCTCCACCCAGAATTTCACAGTAGGAAAGATTATTGCTTCATTTTAAAGCATTACCTTGTAATACACTGGGAATCATATGACCAAAGTATAACACCAAAAACAAAACAAAATGGTGTTAGAAGATGCTTTTTGCATGTTGTGATTCACTACTAGGGTTTGAGTTATTTTTGTTTATTTGTTCTTATACATGAAAAGGGAAATTTTTAAGTACAAGTTATGTTTAACTAGAAACTATGTTGAAGGTATTCTTACCTCTTACATGATGGTTTTGATTCTGTATTACACGTTTTTCTATTGAAGGAGAGCTGGACAGGAAAAATATACATTTAAACCCAATTTGAATTCTGGTGAACAATGAAATATGACCACACCTCAGATATTTGAACTGGTGCCACATTTCAATGAAGTGGCTAATTTTAAAGAGTCTATACTGTATGTATTAGGTCAGAGGCTGATAAGTTTCATCCACACATAAACAAAATAGCTACCTCAAAAATGTGCTCTGATAAAACAGTAGCACTGACTCACTAGCCATAATTACTGTTTTGTATTTGAGACCTAACAATGAAGATATTTATAGGTAATGAAAATATGGCTAACCTGCAGGGACTTGTATGTTGTTAAAAACTGCAAATTTAAGGATTCTTTTTTAGAGGTGAAACAAAGAGGTAGTTTATCAAAGAGAAAGTATACTCTAAAGAGGTAGGAGTGGGCTCGAGCAAGGAGAATGGCTCAAGAACCCAAATTTAAAAATTTTAAAAGGTCTATTGAAGCATTATCATTACCATGGAAACTGAAGTGAAGACCTGAGACAAATGAACCTCTGATTATTTGATGAGAGTTACATCAACCCCCGCTTTCAGAAACAGTGGCTGAATAGAGAGGTGTCCAGAAAAATCTCTAATATTTAAGCCCAGGAAATGATACAGCCATTCACATCAACCTATGCACATAATAGTCAAGCCCATTACATAAAACAGGAATTGTTAGAAATATGCAATTTGGTTTTACCCTAAAGATTCTTCTACTCATCGTTCAAATGAGATTGTGCAAACACTTCTTAGAAAGAAATTGTTCACACTATTAGTAGTATAGGTTCAAACGTTTTTACCCTTAAAACTGCTTAATTGCATGAGGTGATCAAACACTTTCCCAAGATACTTGATGTGTAAGGCACTTGGAAATGTGGTCTAAAGAGAAAGGATGTACATCATTGTACTTAAAAGCAAGGAAATACATTGAAGAATATCTAGTAAAAAAATGTGCCCTTAAACCAGTAAATACACATGCATCTATCTCTGCTAATTCTAAAATGCATCAGCAGTGAGACTGAAAGTATACTGCAAATTGAGCAATTGGCGGTAGCTTAATGTCTGAGTACAAACCTCAGGCCTGACAGTTTCCTGACGTGTGCCCTTGGGGCAATTCATACTTTAGTTTTTCTATCTGCAGAATGTAATAATAACTCACCTCATGTGGTTTTTATGAAGATTAAATAAGTTAATAGAGTACTAAAAAATAGTGCTTGGCACAAAAAAGAGCTACACAGGTATTTCATCAATTAATCAATCAATCAATCCTTTGTTCTTCCTAGTAAGTGGGAATACCTTATAGTACTTGGCTTTATCCAAGTCTATCAACCCATGGGCACTAATGATGATGATGATTATAATGATGATGATGATGGTGGTGGTGATGATGGAGTAAAAATATCCTCCTTTTTAAGAGAAATCCCTAGCAAAGTCTCATGAGGAATTCTGTAATCTCTGGAATAATCGGATTTTTCATTAAATTTTTCTTTAATGATTACATGATCCAAACATTATTTTTGATAATGGGTGAATTTATACAATAACTCTGAAATTCCTAGATTCTTTTTAAAAATACATAATTTTATCTTTAGTTTCACATTCTTGTCTACTATATCAAGTTTTGCTGATGTTTATCTTGCTGAAGATAAGATTATATACAAACATGTTGAGGTAACCCCATGTTAAAAAACAAATATTTTAAGCTTTCAGAGCTATTAATTTATACTGTTTTTTTCACAAGTACACACACACACAAATGCCTCCTGTGTTTTTCCACTTTATTATCTATTAAAAACAAAATTCACTGCAATGCTCGCTGAAAAGTAAAAAATGTATTGACTTTCAGTACTAGTATTTATTATGAACAGAAATTACTGCCTCTTACCAGTATTGGTAACAGAGTATTGATGCTATGCTTAGCTAACAGAGATGACAGAAAAGAGGCACATGCTTAATATTTGAGAAGTACAAGAGCTGTCCAGAAAGTATCCAGCCATGTAATATGAGAAACAGGGACACTTGTGACTAGATATTTTCTGACAGCCCTACTATATCAATAGAAAGGACAGTGATAAATACAAATCATCAGTCTTTGCCATTTTGTTTTTATTATATTGTAATGTAAAGAGACAGGGTGTTTTAATTTTGTCTCTCCAATAATTCCTTAATGAGACAGCACTCTTATAAATTAACTCCCATTAAGCTTTCTCTCAACATGTGCATGAAAGCCTTAAAGCTTAGATTGGTAATAACAGATTCTCAATTTTTCACTGAAAGTTCTGATGGATAAAAACCTCTGCCATGCTTCAGGGCAGGTAAACCAATAACTAAATATAAGACTTAAAAATAATAAGGTTAAAATCATTTAGAAGAATTATCTACATTTTAAAGAACTTTCCTTCTTTTATTAAGGGCAAATTTAGTATTGTTGAATAAAATCATTTGGTTAACACTATTAAAGAATGGTTTTATTCAAAATAAATAAAATTTGTTCATGCATATGCAAACCACCTCCAAATAGTTCTCTACCATCTACCAAATTGGGAGCTCTGCAATTAAAATGTAAAAACAAAATAATAATTTACCTATACCAAGGTGTTTAGATATGTTTTACTCATTTACATAAAAATAGTGGCCAGGAGCTCAGTCTTGTGGCCTGAAATGTATGTTTATTCATCTCAATAATGCCTAGCAACGATTAAGTGATGTTGTATATATGAAGGCACAACACTAAGTGCTTTATATGGGTTTTCTTATCAGAAACATGTGGGTAGATATTATTCCTGTTTTATTAGTACCTTTAAGAACAATAAAGATGAGGTGTTAGTTCCAAGTCACAGGGTCAGTAAGTGGCTCAGAGAGCTGCTCTATCAGATAGTGCTATTTCTATATAAGCACAGAATAAAGCAAAATTATTTCTCCCAGTGTTATTAGGAAAGATTTCTAAATAATCTGTGCAGTCACCTTATTTTTGCAACAGAGTTTTGAAATAGAAAAATAGGATCATCGTAAGTTAGCCTAGTGATAACTTACCTGACCAGTATAGAGAAAACTGACACTATATACAGACTTTAGAGTAAGAGAGAACTAACTGTGAATCTCGGCTGCATAACTTACTGGTTATATAACTTCGTCAAAATTGTTGCATTGTGTAAATCTTAAATTTCTCACATGTGAAACGTGGCTGCTAATTTCTACCACAAAAGGTTAAAAACTAAATTGGCTAATATAGATACATGAAAGAACTGATCACAATAGCTCACAAATATCATTGAAAATGTTTTAATTAATTTTGTCTGCTGTAGTTATTTTACAAAAACTACATTAGTTCTTGGGCATTAGAATATCATATGACTTTGACATGTTCTGCAAAGCAGCCTGACAAAGCACTGAACTTGTTTATATATTTGGAATATTACTACTTGAAATAAACGTCCAAGCTTTTCATGATATTCTAAAAGCAACTCCTGGAAGTAGTTAAGTCACTTCCTGAGATATTTGCTTAATTATGGTTCACAGGAGTGAGAGGAAGGAGGAAACACAGCTACAGTCACTGTATCAATTCATTTACAATTAAACTTTGCAGCTTAGTATTAAAAGGGTACAAATTCCTACCAAACTTGGTAGGAATAGTTAATTCACACATATAATTATTCAACAAGTTTGAAAAAATCTAACACTACCAAGCACAGTTTATAAGTTTATAAACCTGTTTCAAAATTAGGTATGAACCATATAGGCCAATTTTACTTATAAATAAAAAATAATAAAATCACAGACACATTTTACTTATGAACATAAAAGAAAAAAGTTTCAAATAAAATATTAGACATCTGAACTAACACTAGATGAGATAGATCAATCATGTAAGGTTCATGCCAACAATGCAAAATGCAGTTTCAACATGAGAAAAATCAATGAAATCCACGAGAAAAAAAAATTAGAGAAAAAAAATACAATTATTTCAATTGATGTCTAAGAAGCCCTTAATAATGATTAAATCACATGTACAATAAAAACATAACTAAGATGTAAAACTTACCTAAATAAAATATAATTGACAGACTGTTTCAGCTTCAACTTGTAAAAATCTTAGAAATTACCCTTCCAATTTTTACAACAAGGAAAAGCTAAACAAACTGAAAATCAATTACTTTTCTTGGACCCATAGAAAGGGAACTAGTTTGCAAAGCAGGAGCAACTCTAAAATATTTAAGTACTCAAATCCAAAGAGTCACATCCAAAGACAGTTTACCTGAACCAGGGGTCACTAGCAGGAAAAACTGGTAGGAACACTTAAATGGTAATTTTAATGAATTGCTGGAGTTTGAGTGTAAACTAGTATACATGTGAGAAACACATAGGATCAAAATCTTGGGAGGATCCCACACTTTCATAGATTTCACCTCCAGAGAATCTACCAAGTTTTTATAATAAAGATCCAGGAATAGTCTCCTGCCTCTGACTGGGGAAAATGATCATTGTGAAATATACCCTGAGCATTCTCCCTAAAAAGCCTGCTCTTCAGGGAAGAACTTTACTAGAAATGTATACTACCTGGAAATGTATACCGTTTCTTCCACTCCAGTTCTTTCTAGCTTTTCTGACTTGCTTAATGGGTGAGAGAAGGTAAGAAATTCTTATGAAGGTCACAGCCCAGGGACAAAGGACTGATATTTCATCAAAAGATTAGAGAAGGCTTTCTTTCCCCCACAACTTCCCACTGTACCAACAGGGATCCAATATGACAGTGGGTCATGAGATTGTTACAAGATGTAGACTCTCTGACATGAAATATTTGCAGAAGTCAGTCAACAAATGAGACAAAAATAAGGACACTAGAGAAATTTGAAGTCTCTGGCATCTGCAATTACAGAAAACAATAAATACAGGCTAATCTTTGTCAGATTAACATAAAACCTCACACTATTTACCTCAAGTTTTATTATCCAATATATCATATTTGGGGACTTAGTTTGGGCTGCTATGACAAAACACCATAATTTAATTGGCTAGTTGACAGCAGAAATTTATCTCTCACAGTTCTGGAGATGGTAAGTCTGAGATCATCATCCCAGCATGGTCAAGTTTTGGTGAGAACCCTCTTCCTGTTGTAGATGGTTTACTTCTCATTGTATGCTCAGATGGTTGAAAGAGCAGAGAGCTCTTGGGGGTTTCTTTAAAAGAGCACTAATCCCATTCAGGAGGGCTCCACCCTCATGACCTCATCTCTTCCCTATCGTCACCTTTCCTAATACCATTACATTGGGAATTAAAATTTAAACATGTGAATTGGGAGGGGGCACATATATTCACCCCATAATAGTTGGCTTTTAACAAAAAATAATAAGGCATATTAAAATGCAAGAAAAAAATCTGAAGAAACAAGCATCAGAAAGAGACTCAGATATACAATAGGTTTTGGAATTGGCAGATAGGCAATTTAGAGCAACTGTGATTAATACCTTAAGGGTTCTAATGGCATAAGTAGACCACTTTCAAGAATAGATGCATAATACAAGCAGAGATATAAAAATTTCAAAAAATATTTGAAAGGAAATGCTAAAAATAAAACACAATGGAGTGATGACACCAAGGTGACAACACAGGCCATTCCTGACTTTGCTGCCCTCCACAAGAAGAACACCTAACAACTATTCACACACAGGATACTACTGAGAGAGTCCCAGAACTTTGGAGTAAGGGTGAGGCACTTCCCTGCATTGCAGAAACCAGGGTGGACTGTATTAGAAGGGTAAGAGGAATTGCTCCACAGTGACTGCATTGTCCCTCCCCTAGGCCAGTGTAGCACCATATAGAGAGGTCTCCCTTGAGCCTGTGGTTCATCCAAGGGGAAGAGAGAATCCTGGGGCGACATTCAGGCCTCTCAGTGTTTTGATTCCTTTTGTGGGATCCCTTACCTTGGTTTTGCCACACTGGGATTGCAGGAAAATCTGCAGGGCTCAATCACTGTTACTCTAAAGATACAGAAGGGAGGAGGGACTTCCAATGATCTCTTCATAATAATACATGTCTACATTAGGAAGCAAGAAACATTCCAAATAAACAACCTAATTTTATTCCTGAAGGAACTAGAACAAGAAGAACAAAGTGGGTCCAAAGTTAGCAAGAAGAAGGAACTAATAGAGAGATTAGAGTAAAAATAAATAAAATAGAAAACAAAAACAATAAACTTATCTCAAACTAAGACTTAGGTCTTTGAAGAGACAAAATTAACAAAACTTTAGCTAGACTAATCAAGGAATCAAAAAGAGAACTCAAAGTAACTAAATTATATGTGAAAATCACAACGGATACCAAATACAAAAAAGCATAAGAGACTACTGTGAGCAATTATATGCCAACAAATTGGAAAATCTAGAAGAAATGAAAAAAAATTCTTAGAAACATACAAATTACCAAGACAAATTAGGAAGAAATAGAAAGTCTGAATAGATGGGTTGAAGGAGGAGGCCCTGCCATAAAGAGTTATCTGATTCAGCTGATGATTCAGCTGATGATTCTGCTCATTTTCCTGTAATAATCCCACCCCTACTGCCTGGAACTAGTGATGATTCTGCTGTTCATTTCATCTGTAACAACCCGCCAATGCTCTAGGACCACCAATCAAAAGGCAACACAATTGCTCCTTTAAGCCTGTAAGTCCTATTATAGGACAGGACCAGAGTGAAATGAAAAATAAATCTTATTTATATATCTAATCACTAGAAGTTATTATTCCCTGTTCTTAACCTTTTCTACCTAAAGGATAAAGAAGAGAAAATTCAACACAATTCTATAATTATTACACAGCAATTGAATTTATACCATGTGCCAAAAGAATAAAAATACAATTTCCATCAACTAGAAGCCCTGTGGTTATTGTCGCGGTGATTTACAAGTTGTCTAGCATAGCCGGGACTGTTATAAAAGACAGTGAGTGTACATCTAGCTATCGTGTACTATTTGCTGCCACCCCCAAACTGGGGACCCATCTTTGATTCTAAGTTCTAATCAGTGCATTGCAATGTAATTCACAGTTGCATATTCTCAACTGTCAAATATCTAGCTCAACATGGACATAGCTCTTAGCACCCTCTAGAGGAAAGATATACTCATGAGGGCTCTCTGGGAAAAATCCAGCCATAAATGCCTCTACTTTTCACATTACATGGCTGGATACTTTCCCAACAGCCCTCACGTGTATCAAGGATTACAACACAATTTGAAGAATGCCATAGTGGAGGTATATATGA
Source organism: Lyroderma lyra (assembly GCA_004026885.1). Taxonomy (NCBI): domain Eukaryota; kingdom Metazoa; phylum Chordata; class Mammalia; order Chiroptera; family Megadermatidae; genus Lyroderma; species Lyroderma lyra. The sequence continues at coordinate 37,630 of PVJL010010394.1, read as the reverse complement.
GTCCAACTACAATGGTTGGGCAGGGATGAGAATAATAAATTTTCTTGGGAATTGAGGAAGCCTTTGCAGAGAGACTGCCCTTCGAGCTGAAACTGCCATGTGAGCCAAAAGCAGGAGGTAAATGGATATGAAGACAGCTTACAAAGGTTTAATGGACAAAAGAGAGAAGCGCATGTAGCCAGGGTATGGAGTGGGAGCCTGTAGGAAAAAAATTGTTGAAAGAAGGTTGGGTGAGATGCTGAAGGGCTTTCATCTTACAGTAAAGTCGTTTTGTATTTTGTTCACTGACAGGGATAAAAGATCATGGTTTGTAAGGGCCAAGCTCAATATAAATGTTTTGACACAGAATATGCTTTTATATGTTAAAATTTAAAAGCTATAAACTTTTACAACCAAATAATAGGTGTAACAGACATCACAGGCTCTTAACTCTCATCCTGATTTCTATCCCCAGGGTATGCAGGAAATGCAGTGAGCCTCCGAGGTGGGATGAGGAAGGAAGTATAGTTTAAGACTAATGAGGAGGAGAGTGTGAAGCTCAGGGATGGTGCAGGATGTCTGCAGTGCACATCACTTGTTTAAAAACAAAGGAATATAAAAAGACGAAACAGCTTGAACTCTAATGGTGTGGGATTTTTAGGAGCCCATGTCAGTGTCCCTGAGTAAAAACATCAAGTGCTCTGTGTTAAAACAGCCTTAACTAACTATTCTGTGCCTTCCAAGTATTATGGAAAATTGTTTTGAAATAAAAAAGGTTTTCTTAAGCAAAGTACAGATATATAATGGATTGCCTCTAATAGGGGGGGCATATCTAAAGATAAATTGGACCAATACTTTGAAATCACTGGGATCCAAAGCCTAGATAATTCCATATGTATTTAATAAATGAATAACTAAAAATACAAAAGTAGTTCTCCAACAGTTAGGACTACCTTTGGAGTAGTGGGTCCCCAAAATGAAATTATTCAAACATAAGCTTAGAAGATGTTATAGAAAATAATTCCACTAACATATTGAGTTTTTACAGCTTCTTCTAAACTCCAGATTGAAAAATTATAATAAATATAGCCTCAACTCAAATTTGTAGCAAGCATTTCATGAGATTCCATACTCAGTAAGGCCGAGCCCTTTGTAGAACATAGATTTTGTGATAATGCCAAGATACATATTGAAAAATCTCTATCACCTATAGTTCGTTTGACATTTGTTCAAAACTACTTATTGGTTACCTGTTATGTGCCAGTCATTGATTATCAGTACTGATGATATTTTTGGACTGAGATCTATAAAATTCCACATAAAACCTATACTTTATTAAAAGATATAAAAAATGCACGAACAAATAAATACATATTAACATGCCAGGTTATAATGAGTTCTATTTTTAAAAAGCATAGAGAGAGATATAAAGTAATGGAAGATAAGTATGACTTTTGATAAAGTGAAGGAATTCTTTGAGGAAGAATGTACCTGAGCAAAGATCTAAATGAAGCAATGGACTAAACCAAGAAAAGATGTAAAAAGGCATTCCAGGCGGATGGAAGAGACAATATATAGAAACAAACAACTTCATGTGTTTGAAAAGGAGTAATAATATCAGAGTGGGAGAAGCAAAATTATTTAGGGGAAGAGTTATGGGAGAGAAATTCAAAGAAGAGGTAAGGAAAGGTTATGTGGAGCCTTAAGGAACATGATAAGGAGTTTGGACTTTAATTTGTTTGTGTAGGGAAGTCTTTGGAGGATGTGAGTAGAGAAGTGAGATAATTTTATGTGCATATTTTAAAAACACTGTATGGTATGTGAGGAGTAGACTCTAGGAGAAAAGCCTGCAGGTAAGAAAACAGAAGTCTTCAGTATTCCATACATGATGATTGTGCTTTAATCTAGGGTGGCAACAGTGTTTAATATTTGGTTTATATTATGAAGGTAGCTCTTTCAGAATTATTTTTATTTTATTTTATTTTTTTTTTCAGTCAGGATAGGATTCTAGACGCTAGGAAAGAGAAGCCTTATGTACAAATCCTTGAAGTTTGGTCTATAAAAAGTGGGTAAGTGTGGCAATTTTTACTGAATGGGAAGACCAAATGAAGATTTGTTTTTATTTGGCAGGTGTAGCATAATTGAGATGTCTCTTTTATATCTGTGTATTTTGAGAAGCTTATTAGACATTTGAAATGTTCAGAAGGCAGTTGGTTCCATTACACTGAATCTCAGGAGGGCAGTCAGGGCTGTAATTATTAATTTTAGAGACCTTAGCACATGGATTCATTTTAAACCATGAGACCTGATGAGATTATCTAGAATGGCAATTTGGGAAAAGACTGGATGCTGTGGGAGGAAACACTAATAACAAATCCAATGAGTTAAGAGAAAAGTGAGAAGAATATGACATCTTGAAAGCCAACTAAGGAAATAAGAGAGTTCCCACATTGTCACATCATACAGAAATATCAAGAAATATGATTAACTTCCCTGGCTAGAATGCTTCTAAATGTGGTCAGAAAACCACATGCATAATTCAGCACCTTCATATTTTTTAATATTACAGAGGACTCTATCATCACTACAACTGTAAAATCTCATAGTGTCCATTTCCTAAAAGGTTGGGACAACTAAAATATTCAATTGTTCAGATTCCCGATTCTATCCACCTCCTAGGTCCACAATTTTTAAAATTCAGTAGTGTTTTACTGTAAGCATCTATAAAATTGTTATCCTAGGTGTCCCCTTTCCAAAATGCATTTATGTTTAAAAATTTTTATATTTGAATACAACAGAATAAAACTGAATCCTAACAGATGTGATTATATATAAAACATTTAAAAATTGGTTTGGGCCATACTATTAAGGACTTTGAATTTCATCAGAATGAGGTTTCCAAAATATTTGTTTTCTACGCAAGCAGAGCTTCAGATAAATTATTCTGGCAGTAAACTAAGAATGAATTTAGAATAGGAGACAGTAGAGACCAGATAGCAAGCTATTTGATTATTCTAGATTTTAAAAACTGAAAAACCTGATTTGAGTTTGAAGAGCAGACATGATAAATAGAGGAAGATATACAATGGGAGTTAAGAATGTGGGACTATGATTCAGTAGGCTGATTGAAAATATAGAAATACTGTATATTTAAGACACGCAGGCAGAAAAATTGGTTGAAATACTGAAGATGGAAAGAAGAAAGGAGAGAAGAGAAGAGAAGAAAAGAAAAGGCAAACAACTATCAAACTTGATAATCTCTATATTTTGAAGTTAGAGAAGGGAAATGTGTTATTTGATAGAGGAATGGAAGCAGGAATCATGACGGAGAGATCAGGTATTAATAAGGCAAAAACAAATCTTTATATTTGATTGGTTGTGGGGCAAAGGAAGACATTGATGTGTTTATAGTCTACAATAGGATGACCCTGTAATTTATTGTCTGTATTGGGATACTATTGAAAGGAGACACCAAACAATAAAATAAGCTAATTTATCTTCAATAGCTATAAAGTAGCAATGTCCCTGGAATGCTAGAGTCACTGTGGATAAGAAGAATGAGTTGAGGGACAATGACTGTATAAATGCTAACAGGACAGCAAACATCTGCTGAATTAAGAGAAAGGAAGAGAGAATAAAATCAAGAGCACAAGCAGAGTAGTTAACTTTGACAAGAAAGCGGGAGTGTTCTTCCTAAACATCAATAGCAAAGTTAGAGTAGAAACACAATGGCCCAGAGGCATTCATGAATGGATAAGAGAGCACTGAAGGACTTCCTTTTAGGAACCCTTAGTTAATAATGGTTTCAGTAAGTAGTCCAGAAGCTCAACTAATGACAGTGAAAGGAGGAGTTGGAGATTTGAGGATGGCAGAGAGCATTTCAAAGAACCACTTTTGGAAATGGTGCAGAAAGACATTATACATTAAATGCAAAGCCACCAAGCATGTCCAAGGTCCCACACAGTTTTTGACTGTATAGAAAGAAAAATAAATTTTATTATCATAATTGCTGCCTATTGAATACTGTGTTCTACTCTAAGAGCTTTGTCTGAGTAATCTCACTTTAATCTCAAAACAACCCTATAAAATAGATACTATCCTTATTTCTATTTTATGAATGACGATACTGAGGCACAGTGTTTACATAAAAACCCATCAAAGGTCACATAGCTACAACATAGAGTCATGATTCAAATTGAGCCAATCTGGCTTCAGAGCTCAAGAACTTGACCACTGAGCAGTCTGCCTCTCAAGGTTGACGTTAACTATGTTTTGAGGTCATAAAACAGATTTCAGAGTGGTATTCATATATAGAAGTAGGTAAAAAGGTTTCACAAGATTATACACATACGTAAGGAAAGCTAAATGGGAAGAATTGCCCAAGGTTAAAAGTCTCTCACTGGTTGCATTTGTTGAGGCTTCCACCATGATCTGAAATGATCCTGTCATTTGACACCGAGTAGGATGTAGTCAGTCTGTCGCAGAAACGTTCATACTACCTTGCTCTATAGATTTACAGATGAAAAAAATGATTTTAGTCTGTAGGGTGTCATTTCCTAGCATGGTATTTTCAGAATTTCAAAGAATATCAGTCAGGAATCCCTGAAAGCTGAAATGAGATTTCCTTAAAGTGAGCAAGCTGGTACAGTAATTCGTAAATCCTTTGCAGTTGTGGAGGGAAATTCTTTGGGTTTCATCATAAAAATTATTTTATACTATATGTAGAAAAAATCAATCTAAGATCTAACATTAGTTTTATTATGGTTTGGTTGCTAGATAATAAACACACACTGAAAAATGCAGTTTGAGGGGGGAAAATGCCTCAATAAAGAGAATTCCCCTAAGGTTGGGAAGACAATCTCCACTAATACTTTACATTAAAAAAATCAGATACTGGAGTTTCTAAGAAAATTACAAAGTTCATCACAGCTTTCCAAAAAAGGTAGTTTTTAGCAACTATACATGTCTTTATACCAACACCTTGCACAGTGATTGACTTATAATAAGTGATAAGTAAATAATTATTGAAAAAATAAATGTCTATTTCCATTTTGTAAATTCTAAACTACATGTGCAGTACTAAATGAACATGGTATTTGTTAAAATAATATTTTCTTTTAAAAGATCTTTAAAATTGGTAGATTTATGTACAGCTGATAAAATTATATGTACTTGGCATTTGCACATGAAAGTGGTAGATATACTATGTAGATACTATTGTTCAGTCACAAAATGGTCAGGCTTTGAAACATACTAATTACTTCCTAGAAAAATAATACCTCATGACCAAATTTCAAATTTAAAAATACCTGTATCATTTAGAGAATTCAAAAGACTATTAATAAAATGTGGTTTAAAGAAGAGAGTTTGCAAAATCATATGTCTACAGGTGCCTGGAGGTAACAAAATGAGTGAACAGTTGGGTGAGGAGTTGGGCAGCAATGACATTTCAATGGCAAATGTTAGGAAAGCTGTCTAAGAGAGTGGCTATTACTCATACTACTGACTTTTGCCATGAGTGACTATTTTAAGAGGGATTCTAGAAGAGTTTATTTTAATGTGAATCTCCTAATTATGTTAAATGTTTCAACACATTTAATAACATTTGAAACATTGTAAAACAAAGAAAACCCTTGGAGAATCTATAGCCTGGGGTGACAGTTACTCCGAAACAGAGTTCAAAGTCCCTCTGAACTGGGATCAGTCCTGGCAGGTAAAGTTGTTAAAACTTACTCCCACATTTCTCAGGCCTTTTTTATGTTGGTTTAATTACCTCTTTTTTTTCATAAAGTGTTGTATAAATTTCCTCATTGGCTTATTATTGTATTTATGCTCTAGTCTGAAAGCCTCTGAAGAGCATGCATAAAGACAAGCAAAGTTAAAGGGTAACAGTTACTGTAGTCCTTCTTAAAAAAAACAACAAAGCAAAAAAAAACATAATTATTGCTGTTATGCTTCAGAGTTAAAGCTCCTCTGGTCAATATCTCTGGTATAGAAGTATTATTTGGTTAATTAGTGTATTCTCTAACTATTATAAAAAATAAAGGTCATAAATATATATACCCTGCAATGACAATCTTATTGCATTAGCTTTCAGTTTTGCAGGTGGTCAGATTTTCAATTATTGTAACTGTCACCATTTTAATGTTATAAACTCATTTATCTAAAGCCCATGATCTTTTAAGGCACTATTAATTTGAGGAAGATCTAATATAAATGTTCTCAAGTAAATAAAATGAATGATGGTAAACTTAGTTGTAGCACAAATTAACAATGTTCAAAACTAATTCTGCAAATGCTATAGGAAATATTAGAAGTTTATATCACAGTTTCTTAAAAAAATGAAAGAGAAGCCAGAGGCAAGGAGAAAATCTTCGTAAAACACGTCAGACAAAGGAATTGTAGCCAAAATATACAAAGAACTCTAAAACTCAAATAAAAGAAAGCAAATGAACCAGTAGTAATGTGGCAGAAGACCTAAACAGAGACCTCCCTAAAGATGTACACATGGCAAATAAACACTTGAAAAAATGCTCACCCTCATTTGATATTAGGGAATTGCAAATTAAAATGAGATACCACTACACACCTAAGAGAATGAGAAAACTCCAAAACACTGATAATACCTAATGCTGACGAGGATGTGGAACAATAGAAAAATTTATTCTTTGCTGGAAGCAACGTGAAACACTGTAGCCACTTCGGAAGACAGTGTGTCAGTTTCTTACAAAACTGAATATACTATTATGAAATGATCCATCAGTTGGGTTCCTTGGTATTTATATAAATAAGTTGAAAATTTACATCTACTCAGAAACCTCACATGAACGTTTATAGCAGCCTTATTCATGACAAAAACTTGGAAGCAAGCAAGATGTCTTCCAATGGGTGAATAGATAAACAAAATATGATATATTCATGCAATGGAATATTATTCCATGATAAAAAGAAATGATCTATTAAGTTACAAAAGACATTGAAGAACTTTAAATATATATTGCTAAATGACTAAAGCCAATCTGAAACAGCCAAAAACTATAATTCCAACCATACGACAGTCTGGAAAAGGCAAAACTATGGATATACTAAAAGATCAATGATTCAAGAGGTGGGAAGGAAGGTTAAATAGGTGGAGCACAGGGACTGTTAAGGCAGTAAAACCATTCTCTGTGATTTTGTAATGATGGATACATTTGTCAAAAGCCATAGGATACACAATGCAAAGAGTGAATCCCAATGTAAACTATTTTTAGTTAATAATAATATGCAAATAGTGACTCATCAGTTGTAATAAGTGAACCACATTAATTTAAGATGTTAGTAATTGGGGAAATTGAGAGGGGGATAATAAGAGTTATAAGGGAATTCTCAGTGTTTTTTGCTCAGTTTTTCTATAAATCTAAAACTGCTTAAAAAATAAAGACTATTATAATAATTAAAAAAAAAGATGGCATTCAAGCAAAGAGTTTAATCAATTTAGGGAGGAAGTCCTGAAACTGTTTACATTTCCCATTATACTAAGGATAAAAAAATTTTTCTCCATCAGAATAATATATTTTTATTAAGCTTTGCTATATTATTCAATTGTATGAAGTAGATAATAAAACATTCATATTTTACATTGAAATAAAAAGTTGGATTTTAAAAACTAAAAATACAGAGGGTGCCAAAAACACATATACATATTTTAAGGAAAAACCTATTAAAATTGTAATACCCAATAAATACCAATAAGAAAAGATGAATCCAACTCACACTGGGTGGTGAACTTATTATACATCAAGTTGACAATGCACTGCAGAATTGTATGCCTGAAACCTATGTAATCCTTGCTAACAGATGTCACTCCAATAAGTCTAACAATAAAAATGAATTAAAAAAAAACAATAATAAAATAAAAAATAAAATAAAATAATAGAAAAAAAAAAAGAAAAGATGTATCCAAGTCATGTTTGACTTCTGCAGTTATAAGAGGTGCTACAAGTGGTTATCAGTATTTATAATATATAATGCATAGGTAACATCTCTTAAAATGTGTATAGATTTTTTGGGAAACCCTGGTATTTACCTATAATTTATTGAAATATTTCTTTTATACACTGGAATAATAATTAGAAAACAACAAAATTATCTCATTTACAAGTAAATGTAGAAAAATATATATTTTTTATTATTTATTAAATCTATTGGGGTGACATTGATTAGTAAAATTATATAGGTTTTAAGTGTGCAATTCTATAATACATCATCTATGTATTGCATTGTGTGTTCACCACTTAATAAATATTTTTACTGATTAAACTTCATTGTTTATTTTTTTAAAATTAATAACTAACATATTTTACAGGTAGATGTCTGAGATGACAAAATCTTACTTTTTGATTTTATATATAATTTGTAATTTTACTGTTTTATCTTATATTGGATAACTCATATACTACATGTGGATTTACTTTTAAATCAGAATTAAAAAACATATGGATTTTGAAATTTGTTTACAATGTAAATTCATAATACACATAACATGATGGGTAATATAGTCAGTTATATATTCAACTGAGACTTGTATACATATCTAGAAAACAGATGTGCAAGATATGATGTAGTAATACACAGAAACATAGCTAACATGTTTCTTTAATTCTAAGAGACCTTATTTTCATGTTTTCATTTCTCTAATATTGGAATGAATCTTAAAATTAACATCAGCTTAAATTAGATGGATTTCAGTGACCACTGTGTGAAATAATTGTGTGTGTGTGTGTGTGTGTGTGTGTGTGATAATTGGGGCTTGAGCTCAGTTTAACTGAAACACTTTTGATAATGTAAGTTTCCAATTCAATTTTTTAAAATGCAAGATCAATATTCAGGTAGGAAAGAATATTCTATTTTACTTATGAATGTTAGTGCTTATTCTGAATGAGAGAATGGCAATAGTAAGTATTGTATGAACAGAAGAGCATTTCCCTAATTTTTAGCTAATCAGGTGGATGCTACCTTTTTTCTTCTATGTATAAATGCTGTAAAGTGTTATACCAGATCTTGGGTTAATGGTTAAAGGAAATTGGAGTCTGGATTCATATTTCAGAGAAGTTTAGAGTCCATTGACAAAGATGGATCATAGGACATCTTTTTTTTTTTTTTTTTTTTTTTTTTTTTTTTTTTTTTTTTTTTTTTTTTTTTTTTTTTTTTTTTTTTTTTTTTTTTTTTTTTTTTTTTTGCTTTTTGGTACGTGGGTAGTTCCCTGGCTGGGAATCGAACCCAGGCCGCAGCGCTGAAGGCGCCAGCGCCGAAGCCTTAAGCCTCTACACCACCAGGGAACTCCCTAATGAAGAGATTGTTTTGTTTGTTTTTTTTGTATGTGGGTAGCTCCCTGACCGGGAATCGAACCCAGGCCGCAGCACTGACAGCGCCAGTGACGAAGCCTTAAGCCACTACACCATCAGGGAACTCCCAGGACATCTTAAATAACATTGGATAACTTTAACAGAATTTTGAGTCTTTCCATTTTATACAGAGATGAGTTGTAAAATTTTGACCTATTTTGATTGTAGTTTGGTATTAATCTGGTGACATCAGTTAGAGAAAAATATATATAAAGGTTAAAAGATTAAATTTTGACACTGAGAAGGGCATACATTGCTTCAGTTTGAACAAATGACTGATATGCTAGAGACAGAATAAAGAGATTTTTTTAAAATATTTTAAAAATTCTGTACTCAACAGTGAGACACTTCATTAACCTATTTACTGAATGCCAACAAAACAACATGTCTGTTAAGTCCTAGGTTAAATATTTGAACAGTAATAGCTTTTCTTTTTTTTTTTTTTTTTTTTTTTTGCTTTTTGGTATGTGGGTAGCTCCCTGACTGGGGATCGAACCCAGGTCACAGCGCTGACAGCGTCAGCGCTGAAGCCTTAAGCCGCTACACCATCAGGGAACTCCCAGTAATAGCTTTTCATATTAGGAAACCAATGATTTGATTATCCAGTACCCCCTAACTCCCAAACAGGCTTACTTATGGATAAAAAAGGGGGAGATAAGCATGATGCTTATGCCCTTTTCCTCTAGTATTAAGGAAAGTATGTCACCAGATTGTAATTTTTATTATTTGTATTCATTTTAACACTTTGCTGATTTGCATGTAGAAATTGAAGCAAAAATCCTAATACATTTTTTAAAAACTCATATAACTTTTTCAAATGAAACATTCGCTGAAGTGCATGAGGTGTAGCCATATTCAAAGTAATGGAATATTTTAACTTGCAATGCATTTGGAAAAGATTATTTTGTTTGCTAGAAACGCTTGAACCAAATTGCTAGTTTCATATCTGACTCTACCACCTACTAGCTTAGGCAGAAACACAGCCTCTCTCTCTCTCTCAGTATACATTCTGTCAAAGGGAGATAGTAATAGTCTTAATAAGAAAATATTTATAAAGGGCTTGTGTCAGGCTATGTGGCACAAACAAATAAAATTTTAAAAACAATCCAAGAAAATCAACATGAATACACACAGATACCTAAAAGAACAGTGGTATTAAAGGAAATAAAATTAAATAGTAATACTTCAATATTAATATGCAATTATCTTATTATATTAAAATTTTATGTAGAATATGTAAAATAACCATGCATATAAACCATTAGAAAAATAATTAAAGGGGTTATAGGAAGTTAGGATTAGTCAGAAAAGCACTGAGTAGTAAAAAGCTTTAAAATTGAAGATTGGATTTTTCCTTTGGTTTATGAAGTCTTTGTGAACCTGATCCCACCAACTGTGATGGAGCTTGGCAGTGGCCCTGGGAGAGTCAAAGAGATGCTAAAGATTTTTACATTTTGTATTCTAGAGTATCAGTAACACATGCAGGTGAGACTACCTTATAATTTAGGTTTTACCTTGGTAATGTAAACAATAAGGGTAAGATATCTAGGTTTTCTAGGTTATGCAGTGGTGCTTACCTCCACGTGCTCAGACCCTTTTTATCAAGTAAAGAAAACAGGATCTGTAAGTTTTCAAATTCCAGTAAGTTACAAAATGATCAGTGCACAGGTTTGAAACCCCATGTGTTTTAACAAACAAATCACCTCTACTTATATGTATCTGATTATACTTTTAGGGAGAAAAATTTGCTTATATTTATTTTCAAACAGTATAATTGACTTCTATTTTTCTATTTCAGAGGTACAGATATTTTTCCTTATGTTAATTAAAAAAAATTGACAGCCTTTGTTCAGACTTTGAAATAATCAGTTTTTCTTTGAATTAAGTAAGAGGGAAAAGAAGTAGTTTTAATAAAATCCATGTGCCTCTTAATGACCAGGGCTCTTCTACAGGTACCTCTCCATTCCCAGGGTAGGATTCCTCTAGAGCAGAGAAGCCAGATAGGTCTTTACAGAACAAAACCCCATAGATTAATTTCCTATGCCAATGCTTGCTCTAGTGGGTTGACTAGCACTTGGGAGAAAGTAGGGTGCTATTTAGATTTGCTTCACATCTGTGTGTATTATATGAAGCAGTAATTTGTTTTACAGCTCTATAAAACATTACATGAATTCATGATGCAGAAAAAGAATAGTTTATTCCTTATTTTCCATCATGTAAATTTTTACTGAATGGATTTACATGAAGAGTCACCCTCCCCTTAACATACAAATGAAAAATGCCATCATATACACTTGCCTTTTTTCTAAGACTTTCTTTGTCAGAAATAAACACTTGAAGAAGAAGAAGAAAAGAAAAAACAATTTTTAGGATAAATCTTACAGGTAGGTAATTTTAAGTGCTGTAAGAGTAAGATTTAGAGCAGAAATAAAGAAAGCAGGTATAGTTTGAAAATAGGTTCTTTATGTTCATTTAAAAATGCAGAGAAAATCTTAATCCTCTCTACAAATGAAGAATTATGTATAAAATGGTTGGAGCATCCTAAACTTATAAAGCTTATACAATCAAATCAAAGTAAAACTTAATGTCAGAAACAGAAAATGGTTTTCTCAGAAGCAATAAATAGAAGTAATCTGCATTGTACAAAAAATAAAAGCCAATTCTCATACATTTATTATCAATTCTAATTACTATTTTAAGTTAATTAATTTTCATCTTAGTGTCTTTAATAGTAGTGTGAGAATGAATCTGGTTTTTAGAAGTATGTTAGACTTTTACACTTTTGTTTTCTAAAATTACATAATACTTTTAATCAAAATAAGATGTTTTTATAATCTGTGACGTGGCTAAAAATGCTTGGAATATATTTGGAAGATACATTTCACATATAAAATTTTGAGTTTTACATACTAATATAGTATGTGATCAGTGCCAAATAATACAACTAAAAAATATGTGGTTATAGGATGCAGAAGATAGAATGATGTCAGTGGGCTAATGTTTTAAAACACAACCTCATAGAGAACGTGTGCTAGACCTTGAAGAACAGATGAGATACAGAGAAAATAAGAAAGTGACACTCCAAGAAGAAAGCATGCTAAGACTTAGGTATAAGTTTCTCAGCTTTGGCACTATTAACATTTGGGACTTATTAATACTTTACTATAAATGGTTATTCTAAGCTTTATGTTTAGCTGAATTCCTATACTGTACTATACCTACTGGATGCCAAGAGCAGCTAGGTTCCCTGTTTTCAGATGTTGCTAAATTTTACTGGGGAAAGAAGAATCATGCCTAACTGAGACACCCTGAGTAATGGGGATATAGAGTTGCATAATGGGATGAAGGATTAAGAAACCAATAGTGAGTCACCTAGGTTAAGATGACGTTATGGAGGGCCTAGTATATCAGGTTATGGAGTTTGTAAATCTTAAAAACACTGGGTAACTGAAGATTTCTAAGTAATAAACTAACATACTGAACATTAAGCCATAAGAATATGAAATGTTTACCTATGTGCATGATGACATATTAGAGGGATAATAGAACAGGCATATGGATCAGTGAACAGGTCAGACAGTTATCTTAATGTGGAATAACAAGAACAGGAACTAACATAATAGCAATGAAAAAACATGCAGTAAACATAGCAAGTAACAAATGATACAGACTAGGTCCTACTTAACTTGCAGAAGTGTAGGACCCTCATCACTGAAAGTCAAAATGATATATTGCGGAAAAGCCTGGAATTCTATTCTAGAAGGGTGTTTGCACTTTGTACACTCTGTAAAACTTCCTCTATGTCACTTATCCTTCCAAGGATTTTACCTATCATTTATAAAGTTGTAACATTTATTGAAAAAATTTCCAAAGACTTTGCTGGCTTAGAAATCATGTTAAACATCACTAGTTCCAGATTTAGGGTTTGATGCAATATATCTAATTCAGTAATTTCAAAAATCAGGGTCAATTATCATTTTGTGAGGAAAAAATTATTTTTCATTTCCCTAAAGGTTTGAGATTGTATGAAGAGGACTCGTAACTTGATGGAGAACCTGCTAAGCATACTGGCAGTAACACAGTACAATACGTATACAATTGTGTATTAGTCTGCTCAGCCTGTTATAACTGGGTAGCTTAGTGATGGCAAGGTGTTTTCTTACAGCTCTGGAGGCTAGCATTCCAAGATCAATGTTAGGTCCATTTAGTTTCTTCAGAAGTCTCTTTTCCTGGCTCATAAAGGACCATCTTTTAATCATGTCCTCACATGACTTTTACTCAGTATATATGCAGGGTAAGAGAGGGAGCTCTCTAGTGTCTCTCTCTCTCTCTCTCTTTATTTTCTTGTATGTGGGTAGTTCTCCGGCTGGGAATCGAACCCAGGTCACAGCATTGACACAGCGCCAGCGCCGAAGCCTTAAGCCACTACACTACCAGGGAACTCCCTGTCTCTCTCTTTTAAGGACACCAATCTTACTGAATCAAGGTCCAACCTTTATGATGTCATTTAACATTAATTACTTTCTTAGAGGCCCAATCTCCAAATAAAACCACATTGGGAATTAGGGATGCTAGGGAGAGGGGGCAATACAAACATTAAGTCAGTAACAGTTTCTATCATTGAATCAAGGTCATAAGATTTTCCATGCCATTAGTGAACAAAATTAAGATCGCTAAAGATAATATAAAAAGTATAAAAGTATAAAATTCATACCACATAAAAATGGAATTCAAAATGGATAGAAGACCTAAATGTAAGAACTAAAACTACAAAACTCTTAGAAGAAAATGTAGGCTTATCTCCATCAAATTGAAACAGGCAACTTTTTATTTTACAGTCATGTGCTGCTTAATGATGGGGAATATATTCTGAGAAATGTGTCCTTAGGCAATTTCATTGTGTGAACATTACAGAGTGTACTTAAGCCTAAATGGTATAGCCTGCTATACACCTAGGCTGTATGGTATGGCCTATTGCTCCTAGGCTACAAACTGGCATGCATATTACTATACTAAATACTAGAGGCAATTTAACACATGGAAAAGTATTTGTGTATCTACACACAACTAGATATAGAAATGGTACAGTAAAAACATGGTATAAAGATTAAAAATGATACAACTATAGAGGGAACTTACCATGAATGAAGTTGCTCTGGGTAAGTCAGTGAGTGAGCAGTGCGTGAATATGAGGGGTTAGAACACTGCTGTACATTCCTGCAGCATTTATTAACACTCTACACTTAGGATTCACTAAATTTACAAAAAAATATTTTTCTTTCTTCAATAATAAATTAACCTTAGGTTATAGTAAAATTATTATTTTGTAAACTTTAAATGTTTTTATTTTTGACTTTTTTTGTAATCACACAGCTTCAAACACAAGCACATTGTATAGCCATATAAAAATATTTTTCTTTATATCCTTGTTCTACAAGCTTTTTTCTATTTTTATTTTTAAGTTTTTAAAATTTTTATAAATTTATTGGTGTGGCATTGGTTAGTAAATTTATATGGGTTTCAAGTGTACAATTCTGTAATACATCATCTATGTGTTGCATTGTGTATTCACCACCCAGAGCCAATACTCCTTCTATCACCATATATTTGACTTCCTTTTTCCTATTCTACTACCCTTCTCCTCTGCCCTTACCCTCTGGTCATCACTAAACTTTTTTCTGTGTCTGAGTTTTTCTTTCTTTGTAAGCTGTTTTTCTATTTAAAAAAAATGTGTGTGTGTGTACACACACACACACACACACACACACACACACATTAGTTTTTAAACTTTATTGTTAAAAACTAAGACACAAACACACATATTACCCTAGGCCTACAGAGGGTCAGAATGCTCAGTGTAACTACCTCCCACCTCAACATCTTGTCTTAATGGAAAGTCTTTAGGGGTAATATAATGCATGGAGCTGTTATATTCTATGAAAACAGTACCTCCTGGAATATCTCTTGAAGAAACTGCCTGGGGTCTTCTTGAGGAGACGGTAGTCTTTTCAGAAATATGTCCATGGTGGTTGGCTTTTTTTTTGTTTAGTTTGTTTTGTTTTGTTCATTTATTTGTGTTTTTTTATCATGGGTTAGCTTGTGAGCAGATAATGCACCAGGAACATGCCTCTCAATTAATAAAAACCTTACAGTGTTGAGGGTCCATGTTTTCAAACTTTTTAAAGAGCTTGTTGAGTTCTGAAAAAGTTTCTGTTAAACCATGCACTGTGAATTTACTTGGTTTCTTTTATTTTTTTGGTTTAGATTTCTTTTCTCTTGCCATTTCTTCAGCTACAAGGTCCTATTCCAATTCCAATAGATTTTTATTAATCAATTCCTGGGGAACCACCTCATATATTAAATAAGGAGAACAAATCAGCATTAAAATGCAGATGCTGAATAACAAGATGGATTCTCACTGACTGCTGGAGCAAGCACTCTAGTGTATAGTCATTTTCATTTGTGAATAACATGATATAGATGTTCAAAATCATAAATAGTGTAAATTACACTTGCTGAAAACACACACACACACACACACACACACACACACACACACACACACATTCTGCTAAATATGTACCACAGTAAAATTTGTGAAGAGGTATTAGTAAGCCCATTTCCTGGTGGTAGAATAGTTTAAATGGTATTAAGTGTAGTTGGTTAATAACTACTCTGCAAAGAGGACTATTATTCCTAAGGGTAAATCTGTTCCAGAGTTCCATTATCCACTGGGAATAATTTCCTCTTGATTCCCATTCCTTTCTCTACATTCTGGTTTATCAATGAGATAAGTATTGAAATAGGAAGAGTATTATGCAGTCAAATTAAATATATTTAATTCTGCTCTGGGGTCTGATAGATAGAATTGATATATTTAATATATCTTCTGCCATTAAGTGTGCCTGAGGTCACAGTTGACTTTAAGAACAACAAATAAATCAAGAACCAAATTTAAGGTTTAGTCATATATAAACCATTTCTTATTATATTGTACTTATGGTTAATGAAGTGCTAAGAAAACCACCTTCCAGTTGTCATTGTATATTCCTATATGCATGAGAAATGGAAAGTAGCTCTTTTATATAAAAATCAACAAAAATTTCTAATATAAAAATTATTTTAAAATGACTAAAGATTTATTAATCTAGTCCAAAGTCAAGATCAGCACATTTGCTTTTTTTAAATACCAAAACATAGGAAGATATGCACTTTAAAGGCAAATACTGTTTGATTTTATAAACATGTATTACTTCATATATATTTTATAATTTTGTGTTTCTTCAAAAAACTAAAAAGAAATGTCTAGCATTACAGACATAAATATGTGGTATAAATACATGGTAAATTTACATTTTTTGATCCAAAAAAAATTTTACTGAGTTGCTTTTTTCTAGTCTAAAATGTAAACAATACTTAGATTTTATCCTGAAAAATACTTTTTTGTTTTTGCAATCCCTTATAAAACAAGCATAGTAGTTTATACATTTTAAGTTCTTATTATCTTTTAATAAAGCTCACATTTAATAAATGGCTTGAATCTATACATATTTTGGGATAGTCAGCATTTATAATTATAAATGAGAACTTCTAAAATTTATCCTGCCCTGTTCATTCATCCATCCATTCATCCATAAAGAGAACTTCAACAAAGAGTTAGAAAGTATAATAAAGAACCAAGCAGAAGTGAATACAGTAGCTGAAATGAAAACTGTACTAGAAGGAATCAAAAGCAGATTAGCTAAAATAAAAAACACACAAATATGTGTAGACGAAACAACATGCAACTAAATAACTAATGGGTCAAAGAGAAAAATCAAACAAGAATTCAAAAACTACCTTAGGACAAATGAAAATAAAACATAATTTTCCAAAATGTATGGAGTACAGCAAAAGCAGTTCCAAGAGAAATTGATAGCTGTACAGGCCTACCTCAAGAAACAAGAATAACCCCAAATAAACAATCTAACTTTACACCTAAAGCAAATAGAAAAAAAGAAAAAAAAACCCAAGGTAAACTGGAGGAAACAATAAAGAACATAGAACATATAAATAGGGATTAAAAAACATAGAAAAGATCAATGATTAAAAAACAACAGAAAAAAATCAATGAAACTCAGAGCTAATTCATGAAAAAGATAAAATTGTCACACATTTAACCAAACTCATCAAGAAAAACAGAGAGCCAAAATAAATGAAATCATAGATAGAGAAGTTAAAACCAACACCACAGACACAAAGGATCATTAAAGAATACTATGAACAACTACATGCCAACAAATTGGACAACATAACATTAATGGATACATTTGTAGACGTATACAATCTTCTAAGACTGAACTAGGTAAGAAATAGAAAATTTAAACAGACAAATTATTAGCAAGAAATTGAAGCAATAATAAAAAACTTCCAACAAACAAAAAGTTCAGGACCAGAAGGCTTCAGGGTAAATTCAACCAAACATTCAAAGAATACCTATCCTTCTGACATTACTCCAAAAAGTTAAAGAGAAAAGAACTCTTCCAAACACATTGTATGAAGTCAGCATTACCCAAACACCAAAGCCAGAAAAAGATATTACAAAGAAAAATAATAATAATAATAATACAGGCCAATATCCTTGAAGAACAGAGATGCAAATATCCTCAATAAAATATTAGCACTAAACTCAATGATACATTAAAAAAATTATATACCATGACAAGTCGAATTCATTTCAGCAATACAAGAATGGTTCAATATTCATAAATCAAACTATTACACCAACAAAATGAAGAATAAAAATCGTGATTATTTCAATAGATGCAGAAAAGGCATTCAATAAAATCAAACAGCATTTTGTAATAAAAACTCTCAACAAAGTATGTGTAGCAAGAAAATACATAAACTTAATAAAGACCATATATGACAAACACACAGCTAGTATTGTATGTACTCAGTGGTAGACAGCTGAAAGCTGTTCTTCTAAAATCAGGAAAAAGAAAAAGATATCTCCTAAAACCATTGCATTCAACATAGTATTAGAAATTCTAGTTTCAGCAATTAGACAAGAAAAATAAAAGGCATCCAAGTCCAGCAGAACTGTTCTCATCAGCAGATGACATTGTATATATAAAACACTCAATATTCTATTGAAAAATTATTAAAACTAATAAATAAATTTAGAAAACTTGCAAGATCTACAAGTCTACAGAAATGTTTTGTTTCTATACACCAATAATGAACAACTAAAAAAAGTTAAGAAAACAATTCCATTTACAATTGCATCAAAAAGCATATAATACCTAGAAGTAAATTTACTGAAACAGATGAAAGACATATACTTTGAAAACTATAAGTCATTGAAGAAAGCAGGAAGATATAAATAAATGGAAGAATATACCATGCTCATGGACAGGAAGAATTAATATTATTAAAATGTTCTTACAGCATTTAATGGGATTAAAATAAGTGGTATTCTACTCAGAATTATAACAATTAATCATAAATTTATATGGAACCACAAAAGATCCCAAATAGTCAAAGAAATCTGAAGGAAAAAAAAATGTGAGAAGGTGAGAGGTATTATGCTCATTGATTTCAAACTATACCACAAAGTTATAATAATCAGTATAGTATTGTACTGGCATAAATACAAAAATATAAATCAGTGAAATAGAATAGTGAACCCAGAAATAAACCTTCACTTACATGGTCAATTAATCTACAACAAAGGAGGTAAAAATACACAATAGGGTAAAGATAATCTCTGATAAGTGGTATTGAGAAAATTGGACAGATACATGAAAAATGAAACTGGACTATTTTCTTACAACATATACAAAAAGAAACTCAGAGTGGATTAAAGACTTAAATGTAAGACCTAAAATCATAAAACTTCTATAAGAAAACAGACAGCAAACTTTTCAACATTAATTTTAGCAATATCTTTTTAGACATGTCTCCTCTGGCAAGAGCAATAAAAGCAAAAATAAACACATGAGACAGTGACAAAGTACAAGTTTTGCATAGTGCAGGAAACCATAAAAAAATAAAAAATATCCTACCTAATGGGAGAATATATTCACAAATAACATATCCAAATAAAGTCCAAATAAGGCATTGATATCTAAAATATATGAAGAACTCATATAACTTAACATCAAAAGAAGAAGAAGATCAATCTGATTTAAAAAATAAGCAAAGTACCTGAATAGACATGTCTCCAGAGAGAACATACAGATGGCCAATGGACATAAGAAGATACTCAACATCACTAATCATGAGGGAAATGCAAATCAAATCCACAATAAGGTATCATCTTACACCTGTCAGAATGGTTATTATAACAAAATATCAACAGATGATAAGTGCAGGCAAGGATGTAGAAAAAGGAAAACCATGGTATACTGTTGGTGAGATCGTAAATTTGTACAGCCACTATGGAAAACCATATTGTGATTGCTAAAAAAATTAAAATAAAACTTCTTTACAATCCAGGAATTTTACCTCTCCGTATTTATCTGGAGAAAACAAAAACACTGTTCAGAAAAGATGTATTTACCTCCCTATGTTCATTACAGTATTTTTCTAATAGCAAAAATTTGGAAGTAACCTAGGTGTCCATTGATGAAGGAATGGATAAAAAAGATGGTGTATGTTCTCTCTCTCTCTCTCTCTCTCTTCTCTCTCTCTAGACACACACACACATATATGTATATATGAGGTCTGTTCAGAAAAATTCCAGTCACTGTCAATATAACAAGAATGGTTTGCATGACATTGATGTAACCTGGCAGCCAAGGAGAGTGGACTGGAATATGCATGAGTGAATAACGATGACTTCACTGTATTAGTCAGTGGGGCGCTAAATGCCTTTGAGTGAAAATGTGTCCTGAGTAGGCATCACATTTTAAATGACAGTGAGTAGAATAACTAATCTGCATCAAATTTTGCATTAAGCTTGAACATTCTTCAGTGGAAACTATCCCAATGATTCATAAAATTTTCAGGAATGATGCAATGAGTGCTGCACAAATAAAAGTGTGCTGCAAATGCTTCAAAGATGGTTGAGAATCTGTTGAAAGTGATCCATGTTCTGGAAGACCTGCAACAAGCCTAACACCTGAGACTGTGGAATGTGTACGGGCTACAATCAACAAAAGTCAGCAATTGACAGTGCCAGAATTAGAAGCTGATCTGGGGAGTCCAAAAACTATTTTATATGAGATTTTGGTACAGGATCTTGGCATGAAATGTGTCACGGCAAAATTCATTCTGCAGCTTCTACTGATACAGCAGAACCATCATGCTGCATTTGCTAATGATTTGTTTCAAACTGCTACCAATGAACCAGATTTCCTCAAGAAGATCATAAATGGAGATGAATTGTCATTGTCCTATGTACAATATTTCTTCAATAAATGCCTCTGTTTTTCATATTACATGGCCAGATACTTTCAGGACAGATCTCATATATCTAAACACACAATAGAATATTACTCAGCAATAAAAAAGACTGAAACCTTACTGTTTGCAACAACATGGATAGACCTAGAGGGTATTATGCTAACTGAAATAAGTTAGAGAAAGATTAGTTCCATATAATTTTATATACATGTATGTGGAAGCTAAAAAATAAATGAGAAAACTATACAAAATAGAAACAGAATCACAGATTCAGAGAATAAACTGATGGTTGCCAAAGGGGAGGGGGGAAGGGAATGGGTGAAAACAATATCATAGGTAGTAATATAATAAATATATCAGAAAATTATAAATTCTATAGATTATATATTGTAGAATTCTATACCTGGAACCTACGTAATTTTAGCTAAGCAATGTCACCCCAATAAATTTAACAATAAAAAAAAAGATAAGTAGACAAGGGCACGTGGATTTATAGGTTCTGTGGATAGAGTGGATGGAATAAACCCAGCACTAAAGGGTGTGGTCAAGGCAGACCTCTTGGAGAACGTAAGGTTCGAGCAAAGATTTGAAGTAGGTATGGGAGTTTGCCTAACTGCTATTTGGGGCAAAAGCATTCATTCTAAGCTCAGAGGAGAGCACAATCCTTGAAGCAAAAGTTCCCTTAGTGTGTTTCAGTGAGTTCTTGGAGGCGGTGTTAGTGCAATGTTGAGAGTCAGGGAAAGAGAAGAAAAAGAGGAAGTCAGAGAAATAACATGAGTCCAGTCATTTAAAGATCTAGGGAACCTTTTAAGAACTTTGAATTTTATGTCCAACCATTTTAGTTTTTAGCTGAGAAGTGATGTGAATTTAAGTCATGCCCAGCATAATGACATTTTGGTCAAAGATGGATGACATATTACTATATGACAGTGGTCCCATAAGATTATAATGGAGCCTACTTGCATTATGGCAATTATAACATTATAACATAATTCATTACTCACGTATTTGTTGTGATGGTGGTGTAAACAAACCTACCGGCTGCCAGTTACATAAAAGCATAGCACATACACTTATATACAGTACATATACTTAATAATGGTAATAAGTATGTTACTGGTTTCTATATTTTTATTATTTTAGTGTGTACTCTTTATACTTATAGAAAAATGTTTGCTATAAAACACTACGTCATATTACATCCATAGCAGTCTCATCTCGTGTTTACATCTCTTGATTGCATCACTTTCTCTTGTGCTTGATTTAATCTCATGTTGTTCTATAAATGTAGTGCCACCTAAGTGTACAGTGTTGATAAAATCTACAGTAGTGCCCTAGGCCTTCACACTCACTTACCACTCATCCACTGACTTACCCAGAGCGACTTCCAGTCCTACAAACTCAATTCATGGAAAATGCCCTACGTAGGTGAACCATTTTATCTTTTATACCATATTTTTACTGTGCTTTTTCAATTTTTCTATATGTTTAGATACACAAATACTTTCCATTGTGTTACAAATCTATACAACATCTAATATGGTAACATTCTGTACAGCTTTGTAGCCTAGGAGTAATAGATCATATAGCCTAGGTGTACAGTAGGCTATGTCACCTAGTTTTGTGTAAGTACACTCAATGTTTGCACAATGATGAGATAGCCTAATGATACATTTCTCAGAACATTAACTGGCACATGACTGTACTTATATTTTAAAAAATTATGTCTTAGTCCAGGCTGCTAGAACAAAATATCATAAATTAGGTGGTTTATACAAGAAACATTTTTCCTCACTGTGCCAGGAATAGGCTGAGGAATCCAAGATCAAGGTTTCAGGAGATTCAGTGTCTGGTGAGAGCATGCTTCCTGGTACATAAGCATCTACCTTCACATGGCAGAAAGCAGCAGTGCTGGTGTCTCTTCCTCTTCTTGTAAAGGCACTAATTTCATTATGTGGGCTCCACCCTCATGACTTTTTCTAAACCTAATTATCTCCCAAAGGCCCCACTGCCAAATACCATCACACTGGAGATTAGGGCTTCAATAAGTGAATTGGGGGATGAGGGCATAGTCAATCCACAGCAGGTAACTTCCTTTTCTCTACTAAGAATAGATTGGGGTGGCAAGTATAGACCTATGAAGGTAAATAATAAGGTTGCTACATTATTTTCTTGTGATATGAGATTACATTGGTTCCACCAAGGTAATGGAATAATACAATGTACAAACTGCTTCAATTTTGAATGCACTCTAATGAAGAAACCAATAGAATTTCTTGGCAGTTCCTGATAAATGAAGTATGATTCCAAAGTACTACATTAGAGCAAATAGAAGGACAGAGTTAAAATTTTGGGGAGTTGGGGGAATGCTACAGGAGAAACAGATTTGGGGAAGAGAGGTGGAAGATGTAAAGTTGTAGTTTGCTTTTTGTATTGAGGTTTCATTAAAAATCTAAGCAGAGATGTCAAATAGGCAGCTGGATATGTGAGTGTGAACCTCACAAGAAAAGTCAGGGCTATAGAAATGAATTTAAGAATACATAAGATGGTATATAGAGATACAAAACTAGATAAGATCACCAAGTGAGTAAATATTGATAAAAACAGTAGAGGGCTATGGATTGACTTCTGGGGAATAAATATTCAACATAAGAATATTAAGGACAAGAGAAAAAACTATCAAAGAAGACTGAGAAGAAACAACCACTAAGGTAAGAGAAAAATTAATAAATATGACACCTCAATCTGAGCAAAATCTATCAAAGGATAGGGAGTGGCCATCTGTGTCAAAGGCTGCTTATTCATCAAGTATGATGAGAAATATAAATTGACCATTGCATTTAGCATTGAGCTAATAGATGATTTCAACAAGAACAATTTTAAGAAACTGAACTTCTTCCTGCCCTCTTTTTATCTTCAATTCTATCTTCCTCCAATTGTGGTTGCTATTCATTAATTTTTCCTTGTGTTTCAAATTACAAAAGGAATATATGCTAGTTGAATTAGTGAAACAATAATTTCACAGCATTCCACATGCTAAGTTAAATAAAAACATATAAATTAAGAGTCAGCTTTTTGTGTAGTTTGACAAAAATTGTTCTAATTACTGTGATAGAGAAATATATATTTGATTCATTTTTAAAGTTGCAGTTACATTGACTAATATGTCTGAACCATAATTGAATCAATCTTGTCTAAACTGTTAGACATCCAGTTATGTTCAGTTTGTCTCTATAAATGATACTGCAACAATATTCTTATTCAAATATGCTAATATACAATTGTTATTGTTTTAATTAGCTTCTCAAAAGTAGAATTCAGAAAAAGTATGTGTATTTTAAAATTTAATGAATATTGTTACACTTCCACTAGCAATTAATAAAACAGTTTACCTTATGTTTGTGAGCATTGAATAGTACTTGTTCTTCTTTGTTTTTGTGTTTTGGTTTGGTTTTTTTAGTGTTTTCTAATTTGACAGATCTATTAATTGTTGCTGTGATTTTCATTTCTCTGAATAGCAACCAGGGCAAGTATTAGCCTTTTGGTTTTGCTCCTCTGTGAATTACCTGTTCTTTCCCTTTGTCCATTTAATTTTTTTTATCCAGGAAATTATTTTTTCTATTTTTTAAAATAATTCCCTTTGTCTCTTTCACATATATAGTTATATCTCCTTGCTCAATCCTAGCACTGTACAATTTTGTTTCCTCTTTTTTCCTGAATCAGGCTTTCCTGGAAATTGATCTACTATGTTGGTTGTTTCCAAGAAAGAGCTTTTCCTTTAATTTGGTTGTCACAATGGGATGGTACTATGCTTGGCAGTAAAACAGATACAGTTAAGGAAGTAATGTTTCTTTAATGACAAAAGAAATGGAAACTTAGAAAGACAATTACTTAAATAGGAGACAACACAGCATGGTCACATAGAGAAGTACAAGGTTACCACTGTTTTCAAAGATCCCCCATAGAGGCGTACAACTGCTCATGAGGGAAGAAATATCTTAAAAGAGAGGCTTCCTTTGTCACACTGAAGGAAGTTTTCCTTCTTCCCTGACCAAGCTTTGCATACCGAACTCTTCTGGAAATGGGAGCCTGGCTACATGGCGTCCTGATAATCAGGTACAACTTAGGTGTCCACACATTCTTCAATCAAATCTTGATTACATAACTGGGCTAAAAACTTTTGCTTTCTTTTGTATTATTTATTTTGTTATTTTTTTCTTTTCAACCCTGATTTCAACTTCTCTTCCTTTTCCCTGTTTGGGAAACCAAAACCAAAACCAAATAAAAACAAACAAAAAATTTGTTGAATATGTTTGTAGTAACAACATGTAATTTTCCCTTATATTTATTTGCTCACCTTTCTTTCTATTTGCTCGCCTTTCTTTCTATTAAGTAATTCATGAAGCAATGCTTCCTAAGGCTTAGCATGGTTGATACTTACCAGTAATTTTTGCAGGTAGATATGGCCAAATGACTAAGTTGTTACCAATGAAATGTGAATAAAATAATGTGTACAACTTTCCTAGAATCTACTTAAGAGAAGAATGCTTACTCTTTGTTCCTCTCTTTCCACTTACCTACAGACTGAAACATGGATGTGGTGCTGGCCAACCAGCTTCAGTCATGAGTCATGAGGCTGAGGGTAACTTCATCTACATTACAGGATAGCAAAGATTAAGATACAGAAATCTTGGTGGCTGTAACAGAAATGTGTTTTGGCCCTGTATTGCCTGTGTACATCTACCATTCACATGTAAAATGGAAAAACAAACAAAACCACTTCTCACTTGTTTGAGCCAATATGTTTTGGAGTCTTTCAAAATATCACAACAATCTAGGCAAACAATTGGCAAACTTTCTAAGAAGTCAGATAGTAAATATTTTCAGCTTTGTAGGCCATACAGTCTCTGTTGTCACTATACTCTCTGCCCCAAATCTGCCTTGTTACCATGAGAGAAGTCATAGATAATACATAAATGGAGGTGTATAGCAATGTTCCAAAAAACTTCACTTTTAAAATAAGTGGATGGTCATTTTTGGCTCATGAGTATAGTTTGATGCCTCCTGTACCAGACTATAACTAATATATATGTTTGAAAAAATGTTTTTCTGTGTGGATATAATTTGTTTTCAATTCACTTAAATTGCATTGCACTAAAAATATAATTTAAACATTGTTTAAATCATTGTTTAAGATCAATAATACAATTTGTATATGCTGTTGATTACTTATGATTGCTGCCTGGATTTCCACATTAATAATTAATTAAGAGATAATTAATATGCTAAAGACTGAGCCTTCTGATATATGAAAATGAGGTCTCTTTCCATTTGCTTAGGACCTGTTTACTTTTAGAAATGTTTTATAGTTTTTGGTGACTCAAACTTGCACACATGTGGTTAAATTTATGTGTGAGTAATTTCTATGTGTTGACACTATTGTGAGTGGTATTTTTAAATTTCAGTTTCTAGTTCTTAAAGCCTACTTATAGAAATGCACTTGAATTCACATATTAACCATATGTAATGCAACCTTTCTAAATTCACTTAATAGTAGAGATAGCTTTTTTGCAGATTCCTCAGTATTTTTTATAGAAATAATCATGCTGACAGAAAAACAAAATATAACTCATTCCTTTAGAATCTATATGTATTATTTTTTCTTCCTTGCCTTATTTCACATCCAAGAACTTTCAGTACAGTTAGGAATACAAATAATGAGTATGAGCATTCCTGTTTTGTCTCTGATCAAAGTGGAAAATCATTTAGTCTTTCATCATTAACCATGATGTTAGTTGAAAGTGTTACTGAAGATTATTTTATTCAGATTGAAGAAATTCCCTCCTATTCTAGTGTGATGAGAGTTTTTATTTTAAATGAGTATTAAATTTTGTCAAATGCTTTTTCTGTAATCATTGTGATAAGCACATTGTTTTCCTCCTCTAATCTGCTAATATGGTGAATTACACTAATTTTTTAATAATGTCTTTATTGAGATATAATTCTAAAAATGAAATTCACCATTTTAAAGTGTATAATTCAGTGGTTTTTAGTATATTGTCAAAGTTGTGTGATTATCATGACTATTGAATTCCAGGACATTTTAATCATCCTGTAAAGAAACTGTGCCAATTAGCAGTCACTCCCCATGCTCCACATTCCACCAGCTCCTGGCAACCAGGAATCTACTTTCTGACTCTACAGATAAACTCATTTCTTTTACATTTCACATAAATAGAATCCTATAATATGTGGCATTTTGTGTCTGGCTTAAAGTACTTAGCATAGCATTTTCAAGATTTGTCCTTTTTTAGCATGTGTCAGTACTTCATTTCTTTTTGTGGGTGAATAATACTCTGTTGTATGGCTATATTACATTTATTTACCTATGTGTCAGTTGATGAACATTTAAGTACATTCCAGTTTGGCTGTTATAAATAATATTATTATGAATATTTACATACAAGTTTTTGTATAGACATATGCTTTCTCTCTTTTGGGTATAATCCCTGGGAGTGGAATTGTTGGGTCATATGGTAATGATGTTTTGCTTTGGACCATGGCCAAACTGTTTTACAAGGAGGCTGTACCATTTTATCATCCCACCAGCAATATATGAGAGGGCCTTCTCGTACCACTGGCACACTAACACTTGCACTTACAGACTACTTTCCTGTCAGGTCATGTAATGCTTTCATCAGTTCAATGCATCTTATCAAAAGTCATTTGAGGCTGTCCAAAAATTAGTTTTTGCCAGTTATACAATAATCACTCAATTTAATTAAATGTTGAGTCAACAAAAACAAATTTAAATGAAAAATTTATTTTCTTAAATCTAAGTTAAACATTTTGAAAAGACTTGATAAAAGCTAGTTACTGAAAGAATGTGGTCAAATGAGGTATGAACCAGACAATACAAAAAATTAAAGGGAACTGCAAAGCACTTCAAGAGGATTCCAAACTCATTTTACTTTGCAAGTTTCTAAACACTATTCTACCATTTTAAGGAATGGAAAGTGGAAATCATAGTTGATTATTTATGTGTATGCTTACAAAAGCCAAACAAACCAACCGACACACACACAAAACGAAACAGAATTCTACTCAGCGGAACCATTACAAAAAAAAAGCCTTGAACCTATACAAAGATTGATGAATGAATGAACATATGTGTTTTTAAGTTATCCTAAAATGTTTAAGGAGTTTATGGTTATATCATTTTAGAACTATTCTCAGTATTTAATTAACCTTTTAATGTAGTCAATAACCTTATATGTATGAGGTATGCTTTTTACCTTAAAAAAGGCATGGGTTTTGCAATTTCTCTTTTTTCATTTTATTTTCTGGCTGTCAATTTCACATCAAAAAGGTAAACATCAGCAAATGGAATAACAGAAAGAAAAATAATTCGATCAAACTTGAGGTTGGGTATATTCAAGTCAAATGTTAAATTTTTAAGGCATATGTTGAACAGTTTTTGTTGTGCAGTTTTTAAAATGATTGGATGTGTAAGTAGAACATAATAAATGCTAGACTTCAATCTTTGGTCTTTGTTTTATAATTATAAATCTTTATCATGGTATAAATACCTGTGTAAATAAAAAATCCATACACAATAAAACAAAGTTGGTATTTAAGTACTCATGTGTTTTAAAATTAATTCACTCACGTATAAAATACATTCCTCAGAGTAACAATGTACTAAACATTTTCAAAGCCTTAGAGATATAAAGGCAAAGGAAAGCATATTGGAGCAGTTCTTTAAGGGCTAGATGATAGAGTAAGAGAGGAGCATGTCCCGTATGGTAATATACAAATTTTTAGAATTTATGTTAACACATAGTTTTTAAATAAGCTATTTTATAGTATTTTTAAAAATTAGGAAGGTACTACAGAATGTTCCCATATAACTAACAAACTGTTATTAATTTGTTACATTAGTATGGTATGGTAGTCACAATGAATGGAGCAATTATGATGCATTATTATTAAATAAAGTCACTATTTAAATCAGATTTCCTTTACTTTTGACTAATAACCCTTTTTCTATTTCAGGATCCAGTCCAGGATATCACATTATATTTGTTCATCATAACAGTCCCTCAGATTCTCCTAGTTTTTGATGACTTTAGTGGTTTTTAGGAATATTGGTCAGGTATTTTTTAGAATGTCTCTCAACTGGGATTTCTCTAAAATTGTTTCTCATAATTAGACTGGGGTTATCAGTTTTGGTGAGGAAGACCACTGATAAGTATCATTCTCATCACATGATATCATGGGTATTTATTATCAACAAGACTTTTCATTTTTGATGTTAGCCTGTATCACTTGTTGGTTTTTTTCATCATAAAATTGTTCCCTACCCTCATTCATCTATAAAATCACCACATTTCCCACATCCCATTCAGAGATGTTTTTACATAAATTTCTATTCAAGTTAGATCATTTTTACAGTCTGCATATCCTTCTGGAATTTTTCTAATGCTTAAATGACTTTTTAATTTGCATAAAATAAAATTTATTCAGTGCTATGAAGTTCTATGGATCTTAAATGCAAGTGTCATGTATCCATCATTATAGTACCACACATAATTGCTTCATTGCCCTAAAATTTTCTGTTTTTATTTATTAACTCCCCCTCAAAAACAAAACAAAACAAAACAAAATTCCTGGGAAACATTGGTCTGTTTACAAATTTCCCTTTTCCAATGTGTCATATAATCATACATTATATAGTCAATTTAGAGTGCTTTTTTTTTACTTTGTAATATTTATTTAAGGTACATCTATGTATTTGTATAGATTTTATACATATATAACAGCATAATATTTTTTCTCCAACTTTTTGTCAGTTGAAAATCTAATGAGAGAATTCCTTGTTAGTACACACAGACAACTTTATTTTTAAAACTATGATATAGTATACCAGACAACAGATAATCTACTTTAAACATCCCAATGTTGAAGGATATTAGTTCTTTATAATTTTTTGCTACTACAAATAGTTCTTCACTGAATTTCTATATAACTTTGAATTTGTATATTTATTCGATTATTTTATAGACAGCATGAAACATCAATCAGTGGTTGGAGGTATTACATGTTGTTTGCTTTAAATTTTTTTGAAATAATTTTTATTACAGAAGGACTACAATGATGATACAGAGTTTCTATGTAACCTTTACTCTAATTTCCTTAATGTTAACATCTTCCATTAACCATGGGTATGTAGCTAATATTTTATGTTATTTATTTTTTTGTATTGTGAAGTGAGTTTTCAAAACAGTGGGTTTTTAAAAATTATGTTTCAGTTACAATTGACATTCAATATTATTTTATATTAGTTTTGGGTGTACTGGTTAAACATTTATATAATTTATGCAGTGATCCTCCCTATTAGTCTAGTGCCCACCTATTAGAAAAACAATAGAGAAAGAAGAAAGGTATGTGATTAAAACCCTGAGATCTTTCTTCTAAGACCCTCAACTTCCTGCAAACTCCCCAAAATCAGAGTAATCTCCTTGTTATTTTGTGCTGCAGATTAAATGCAGCAACCCTGTCTGCCATTTCAATTAATGGGATCAGTCTTATTCTTTGTGGTCCTTTTTCATTCTCCACCATAGAGTGGTATAGAACATTCTGTTTTTGTTAAATCTTTTTAATATTCAAAATATTTTTTTAGGACAAAATTGAGTGTCTCATCATATATCAGGAAAATTAGCATTTCTATGCAGTTATAGAATTTATTTTTCCCACATTAGACTTCATTCCTAAGTCTATTCTTACTCGCTCCCATTCAATCTCCATTATTTTATTTCTGGATATATATTCCTAAGAAATATATTTCTGTTTTTACATTATATATCTTACTGTTTTCCTTACGTTTGTATTCAACATAAATTTTTAGCTCAATTAATGTATGTATAAATCTAGTTCATTACTTTTAATTGATCCAGAGACAATTTATATATTTTTAAATTTATATGATATATTTAATATGCATAAATTATATGTAATACTTTTACTTTTTTATTCTTTCAGTATTGGATTCCCTGTGTTTCTATCCTGTGGACTTCGCTAATTCCCTGTGGTTTTAATCTCCTCACAGTGCTTTCTCTAAGGATGGACGTTCTTAGCATGGTTAGTTTTCTCACTCTAGAGGTATCATTTCCTAAACTGGGAATCACATCTACAGATGTACCTTGGGGGATGTATGCATGAGAGAGATAGAAAGCACACACAATCCATAATACCATTACCACCAAAGATCTCTGTTCTCAGGAGCCATTTTAAATTAGCTTTTAAAGTTTTTACAACTAGACACTGAATCTTCAATGTATACTCTTTAAATCCTTCATCCTAGTATTGTTCATTTCTAGCACTTTTGGTTATACTGCAGAATAATAACCTTTATGCCATCAAATTAACTCCATCATGTTTTCCTTAGGAAACTAATTACCTTTTTGTTTTATGCTCATCAACATTCCTGGTATTCCACTGTTGCATTTCAGCAGCATGCCACTGCAAATTACTAATATTGATTGGCATACCTTTGCTAATAATAGTCATTCAACCAGAAAAAATAAATCATATTTTCTTCAGTTTATTGTGCTTAAGTTCAGGCAGTAGGAGTCATCACTGGCTGCTATCTCCTATCCAGCCATTATGGGAATCTAGTTTTAAATGTAGGTACACTGCAATTGTTATTTCCTCAGTAGCTGGCACATTTGAGAGAATGTGAGGCCCTCAGCTCTACTCTGTGCTCCCCCAAATTTGACAATTGTGTGATAAAAATGAAATCATGGACTTGGGTCACTGAGAAGAATCTGTTCTAATAAAAAATGTAGTGGTGAACTTATTATACATCAAGTTGACAATGCACTGTAGAATTGTATACCTGAAACCTATGTAATCCTTGCTAACAGATGTCACCCCAATAAGTCTAACAATAAAAATGAATATAAAAAATGCATTTTCAAATTTTAAAAAAGTACACTTCTAACTTTAGACTCTTCAAGAAAGTATTCTCCATTTAAAAGGAGAGGAAGATGTAAAAAATCTTATCTTTTCAGTTTCTCATCAAGCATCAGAATAGGAGAATAGAAGATAAGACATACAGAATCAACAAGTAATTTAGCTTCTTTACCAGTTTCCATGGTAACCATACTGCATTTCAAAAATTCAGGCTTTGCCTTGGCCTTGAACATTGACACTTTCAGCATTACTTCCTTCAACACAATGTGTGAAGCAAGCAAATACATATAATAAGTCAAATATTAACATTACCTATGAAGACTTTTTTTTTGGTAGTTCCTTGACTGGGAATCAAACCCAGGCCACAGTGTTGAGAGCACCAAAGCCTAGCCACTACACCACCAGTGAACTCCCTTCCTGTGAAGACTTCTGTAAACTTATTTTTTTTTAATTCTGTAACTTTAATGCAGGACAGTGTATAGTAAACATGCATCCAAAAATACTTTTTAGAAGTCAACTTAAAAAAATGAGAACTCTTGACTATTGATTGAAATGAACTAGTACATAAATTGCCAGTTTAAAAGGGATTTTACACAGGCTGAATCTGTCCCATCTGCTCCTCAAATAAAATGTCTTTCATGCTATTCCCCTGAAATTTCTTTGCTGACCCTGAGTCGCTAAAGATGAATGACTGTGTCCAAGTTGTCCCCACAGAGTCAACAGCAGCCTTAAAAGCCTGCAGAATGAATCCCCTGGAACTCTAATCCTTGAAAATAAAGATGTACTTTGAATTGTTGAGTCCTTGTGACTCTGAAAGATGTAAGGTACTGCTGTGACACTTGGCACTTGATTTGTAGATCTCAGAACTCTGATGTGCATACACAAACACATCTGGTTTTTCTGTCATGGCAATGACCATGGTTCTACAGCATAAGAGTCTGGGGTCAGTTTCTTCACATGATGTTTTCCTGCTATGTGCATTTTAGCAGATGTTACTTTTAGAGGTTTTCTGGAATCTTAATTCAGATCACTGATAATTTGAAATTTTTAAATGGGCATTTTCTTTACAGAATCATATGATTAGATTTTAAGGATTTTTTTTCCTTGCAGGTTCTTATTACTCATTATAGATTTGTTTTTATATTTTCATTTGAATTTATTCTTTTTATTTATTTACTTTATTTTTTATTTTTTATTTTTATTTATTTATTTTTAATTCATTTTTATTGTTAGACATTGGGGTGACAGCTGTTAGCAAGGATTACATAGGTTTCAGGCATACAATTCTACAGTGCATTGTCAACTTGATGTATAATAAGTTCACCACCTAATGTGACTTCTCTTTCCATCACCTTATATTTAGCTTCCCCCCCTTGAATTTATTCTTAACATTTGTGGGATCATCCTAAATAAAACTTGGACACATATTTACTGCCAGGCTGTCTGGATAGAATTGTGGATAAGATAGGGTCTTTGACACTAATAGATTCATGTGCAGGGTTCCAGAGAAAAAAACATAATTTATACCAGGAATATCAAGAAAGACTTCTAGGAACTGTTATTACAGAATAAATTTTTTTGGGGGGGAGGAGGAATTATCAACTTAAAAAATTGAGAAGCAAGTATTTTTGGCAGCAGGAATCTCAGGTGTGAGAGAATGGCAGTATTAAAAAGATGGACAGATGCAAGGAACTGGAACAATGAACAGTTAAATATGCCATAGGCATGAGAGCAGAGGGAACTGAAGCTAAAAATTATGGTAGGCAATGAAAAGTATGGAGCACTGTTGTAACATCTTATGCAATTTTTTTGGTGATTATCTTTGCATGTGAAGTTTGTTGGTATAAAGAATATATTAGAGAGTAGGGAAGCATAGGAGTTTGGACAATTAATTTCACAAAATCATCCTAGAAAAAGTGCTACATACCTCATTGTTGAATATCACTATAGTCACCTTTGAAGTACTCCCCTTGGGAAGCTATGCACCAATGCCAGTGCCTAATCCACCCTTCTAAGCAATTTTGGAATTTTTTCTGGAATTTGTCTTCATACCCATAACCTTGCCAAGGTTACGCCACCTTACCAAGTTGCTTGTACAGTGCTGCCAACATAAGCACACATAATTGTCAAATTTTAGTGACAGCTCTGATGGCCATTCCAGAAAAAGTTCCAAAATTGCTTTAAAGGATGGACTAGGTGCCGGTGTTGGTGCATAGCTTCCTAAGGGGAGTACTTTGAAGATGACTGAAATGATATTCAGCAATGAGGTATATAGCACTTTTTCTAGGATGAGTTAGCAAAATTAATTGTCCAACTTCATACACATATATTCATATTTTTGTTTCAGACTTTAATTGAGTACCAAACACCTCATTTGTGCACTCTTTATTTGTAACTTTTTCTCTGAAAGTGAGATACCTCTCATGATCTTTATGTTTAAACCTGTTTACATATAGTTTCACAATTGCTAATCTGTAAGATTGTGAGAAACAAGTTTACCAACTAGAGTATAGGGTTTGTTTTTTGTAGGATTCGACTATACATGAGGGATGAATAAAAAAAACCCTACATTCCTGATTTGAATGTCTGGGCACACAGTAATGCCATTGACTGAATGAAGAATTTATTAGAGAAAAAACACATGATTAAGATGCAATTAATTTTAGATAAATTTAGTTTGAAATTTATCCAAACAGTTTATCCAAACAGATTAAGTTTCAAAAGGCATTTTGAAACATAAGTCTAAGGTCCAGATAACAGTCCCAATTGGAAATAAATATCTGTTAGCTCTAGTTATCTAGGATATCTAGGATATCTAGTCTAGATATCTAGGATATCTAGTCTAAGATATCCAAATACAGGATATAAATTAAAAATTTAAGTGATTAAAGATGGAACCTTATGGGAACAAACTTGTATGTTCCGTGAAAAAAATTCACTGCTTTAGGATTTAGATAATAATTGCATCTCCTGAAAATACACTATAAAAATGTATGGCAGAGAAGAAGGCATGATGGCGATTGGAGAGGAGGTCCCTAAAGCCTCTACCAGAAAACACAATTGAACGGCCTCCCAGGAGCCAAGAAAGAGGACCCTGAGTAACAAAACAGCTGTTGAGAAATCCACAAATCACAAATAAAGACCTGAAGGATATAGAGAAGGGGGCGAGTTGGGGAGAAGGAAGGGAGCAGAGACTGCAACAGGATCCAGGCGGTGCAGTTCGGGGTAGGGGAGAGATCAGAAGGGAGCTGGGCGTTGGACTGCATGCTGGGGACAGACCTTGGGAGCCAGCCTCTGGAACTATAGAGTGGTAGAAGGGCTAAGCAAGGACTCTGAAATGCAAAGATGACACCCCAGCTCTAGGCCCCCTGGAGACCTACACAGGGCTGCAGTTCCTGTTCCCAGCCTGCTGTCTCAGGCCAGGCCCACAGATTTGGACTTATAGAGTGTGCACTTCCTTATGCACCCCAGGGTTCTGAAAGCAGTGTGAGCCTGTAGACAGCCACATACTGAATCAGGGCTAGGAAGAAAGACTGATTTGATAACATTCACCCAAGCCAGCAGAAACAGCTTCCCCAGCAAAGGGAAGAAGGCAGAGCAGCCCTTGGAGCACCTTTTGTTGGCCTCACCACAGGATATACGCGCATAAGCTCCAAACTCAGTAGGAGATCAGAAACAATGTCTGCCCTACCACAAGACACCACAAAAGCATGAATTTGGGCACTGAACATAAAGCCCTCTTGTCAAAGAGGAAGAACCCAGCGGACAGAATGAATTCCTTAAAAACTAAAACTCCTCAGAAAGAACATGAAATTTACCCAGAAGACAGCTTCTTAGAACTGGAAGGGTCTGATTTAAGTGACAGAGAATTTAAAGCAGCCATTCTAAAGGCTGTGAGAGAAATGAAAACCTACTGGCAGAACACTATAGCTGAGATAAATAACATAAAAAAAGATATAAATGACATAAAAAAGGAACTCTGTGAACAAAAAGAACAATTTAATAAAGAAATTCAAAAAATAAGAAAGATTGAAATGGAAATACGAGAAATAAATAATACAATAAAAGAAGTGAGAAATGAAATAACTGCCATAGGAAACAGGACCAACCAGATGGAGGAAATAATTAGTGATATTGAAGATCAGAAGATGGAAACAGCTCAGAAAGAGGAAGAGAGGGAATATAGAACCAAAAGGATTGAAAGAACTCTGTAAGAACTATCCGACTCCATGAGACAAAACAACATCAGGATAATAGGAATAGAAGAGGGGGGCAGAGCAATCTACAGAGAGAATACTCAAACAAATCTTAGATGAGAACTTTCCAAACC
This sequence comes from Lyroderma lyra, assembly GCA_004026885.1. Taxonomy (NCBI): domain Eukaryota; kingdom Metazoa; phylum Chordata; class Mammalia; order Chiroptera; family Megadermatidae; genus Lyroderma; species Lyroderma lyra. The sequence continues at coordinate 1,573 of PVJL010010394.1, read as the reverse complement.
TATGGAAAGATCTGGAACCCCAAGCTCAAAAAGAAAATAGGTGCCCTAGATACCTGGACCCTAACAGATCTTCTCCAAGACACATGGTATTAAAGATGTCCAAAACTAAAGACAAAGAGACAATTCTCAAGGCAGCCAGGGAAAAAAGAACTATAACCTTTAGAGGAAAACCCATCAGACAGGCATCAGATTCCTCAGCAGAAACTCTGCAATCCAGGAGAGAGTGGAATCCAATATTCAAAAATTTAAAAGAGAGGAACTTCCAGCCAAGAATAAATTATCCAGCAAAATTATCTTTCAGATATGAAAGTGGAATAAAGACCTTCTCAGACACACAGAAGCTGAGGGAATTTGCCAGCATGAGGCCAGCACTCCAAGAAATACTGAAGGAGGCTCTTGGCCTGAAACAAAACATCAGGAAAAATGGAACAAAACTGGGGCAACGAGAAAGAAAAAATAAACAAACAAATAAGCAAACAAAAACAAAGAAAGAAATAAGTAATGGTCACAGGAAATCCTCACATATCTATCATCATTCTAAATGTTATTGGACTGAACTCACCAATGAAAAGACACAGAGTAGCAGACTGGATTAAAAAAACACAATGCATCCATATGCTGTCTCCAAGAAACACACCTCAGATGTAAGGACAAACACAGATTCAGAGTAAAAGGATGGGATACAATACTCCAAGCAAATGGTAACCAGAGAAAAGCAGGAATGGCCATACTGATATCTGATGAAATAAACTTCAAGTTAAAAAAGACAGTAAAAGACAAAGATGGTCATTACATAATGATAAAAGGCACAATGCAACAAGAAGAGTTGACAGTAATCAACATATATGCTCCCAACCAGGATGCACCAAAATACACAAAGAAACTACTAACAGACTTGTAAGGAGAAACTGATGAATACACAATCATAGTGGGAGACTTAAACACCCCGCTAACAGCCATGGACAGACCATCCAAACAGAAAATAAATAAGGAAACATCAGCTGTAAATGATACATTACAGAAATTGGACATCATTGACATTCACAGGACACTTCATCCAGCAAAAAGAGACTATACCTTCTTTTCTAGTGCGCACAGAACATTCTCAAGGATAGAATACATGCTGGGACACAAAAGTAGCCTCAGCAAATTCAAGAAAATTGAAATCATACCAAGTGTATTCTCAGACCACAAGGCTTTGAAATTGGAGATCAACTGTGAAATGTAAGCAGAAAAAACCACATATACATGGAGATTAAACAACAGCTTATTAAAAAAGGACTGGATAAAAGAACAAATAAAAGATGAGATTTAAAAATATATAAAAACTAATGACAATGAAAATACAACATATCAGAATTATTGGGACACAGTGAAAGCGGTAATAAGAGGGAAATTTATATCATTACAGGCCTATCTCAAGAAACAAGAAAAATCACAAGCAAACATCTTAGCATCCCATCTTAAAGAACTCGAAAAAGAAGAGCAGACAAAACCCAAAGTCAGCAGAAGGAAAGAAATAATAAAAATTAAAGCAGAGCTAAACCAATTAGAGAACAGAAAGACAATAGAA
>PVJL010010393.1:0-49784 GCA_004026885.1 Lyroderma lyra | reverse complement strand
CATGCTTAGTGAAATAAGCCAGACAGAAAAAACAAAGAACTGCATGATTTCACTCATATGCGGAATATAAAACTGAAAGCAACAAAGAAAAAAAGAAATGAACAAACAAATACCCCATGGACACAATTGATAGTTTAATGTTTATTTGGGGACGAGTGGGTTAGGGAGGGGAGAAAGGGGAGGGGTGGGAGAGGAGGGGGGGAAGCTAAATATAAGGTGATGGAAAGAGAAGTCACATTAGGTCATGAACTTATTATACATCAAGCTGACAATGCACTGTAGAATTATATGCCTGAAACCTATGTAATCCTTGCTAACAGATGTCACCCCAATAAGTCTAACAATAAAAATGAATTAAAAAAAAAAAAAAAGAAAAGAAAAAGGCCACGGAGTCCACATAAATGGAAATATAAGACCTAGTATTCTCAGCCCGTACTCACGAGTTACCCCCCCCCGTGTGCACTCCACGGTGCAACCCCAGTTCGAAGGCATGAAAGTACTACAACGGGAGGTCACCAGATATCTGCTCTCAGGAATTTTTGAAGATTAGGGAAAAAGGGGAAATTGATTGGAGGGATAGGATGAGAGCAAGGGGTGAACAGAAGAAAAAAGAAAAGGGGGATAATTAGAAAAAAAGATGAGATTAATAAAATTTAAAAGAAAAGGAATAAAGATAAAATGGAGGGAAACAAGGAAGGAAAAAGAAAGAAAAGAAAAGGAAGGAAAGAAAGACAAAGATGTGAGGGGTGAGACAGCGACAGAGACAGAGGGGCTGAGAGAAGGGTAAGGGGGAAGGGTCCCCAAGGTGCCACTGCGTAGGGGCAGCGTGGACGCTTTGAGCCCTGCCTTTGCCCAGACCTCGCCACGTTGTAAGAATGTTCTGTCACAGCCTGTAGGTTGGACCTTGGCCTCTTTCCACACGCTCAGAAGCACCGGATAATGAAGTGGATATTGTTTTCTGGTCCATCTCTCTTACCCTGTGGCTAGTTCCCCTCTGAGGCCCTCACTTAGCAGTGGTTCAGGAGTGATGTAGGGGTTGACCTTTTCCCATCACTGTCCCACACACCTCATTAACTTCTCCTTGCAGCTGGAGATGACCATTATGGATTAGAAAAGCTGACAGGTTCTTCAGAGAGCAAGGGAATGCACAGTTTCCCAGAAGTTCCAGTTCTCTCCTGTAGCACTTGGGAGACAATCTTCATTGGGGCTTTATGTAGCCCTCAAAAGCAAGCTCTTTGAGATGTTTGAAGCTCTCAGAGAACGCTGAATACTTTCTTCTTTTTAAAAACAAAGGAATGAGACAGGGCATTTCAATATAGAACTAATCAAAGAATATAAGAATATAAAAATACTATATAAAATTATACAAAATGAAAACTCAAGCACTGCTTATTGAATGAAAAATATTCTTACTTCAAATTTGACCTAGCCATGGGCTGGAGGCATGCAATATTTGTTGAATAAATGAATAAATGTGTATACCATCTTTCTACAGAAGGTCTAACTAAGAACAGGACACTAAGAAGGCATTACCTTTATCTTTCCAGCAATCAGGAGCAATATAGATATCCTTTTCAAAATAGTAGATCCCTGGAGTGAAAGCTTATAATGTAAACTTTTAGGAAGAGGTGACAGAGCAAAATCCAGAAAATATTTAGGACCTGGGGCATATGGGTAGTAATTATAAGAAGATACTGGGGTAGTGAAATATGGGCAGCACCTGGAGTAAAGTGACCCAAGTTCAAGTTTTACCTTATAGATATTTATAATCTTGAGTTGTGCATACTGTAAACTCTTTGAGCTTCAGTTTCATACCCCACAAAGTGGACATCATGTTACATATCACATAGGATTACAGTGAGGATTAAAGTGAAGCAGTATGCAGAAGTGTAAATGATTACTACTGACTTTTGTATCAATGGATTTGTGTCAATGTCCTGCCTCGCAGGCCTATGAAATACTGAAATCTTTTTATATTTTTTAAGAATGGGAATAAACTTTTTGTTGCTATTGTTCTTGGTAACATATAATCAGTCTGAAAAAAATAAAGCAAAATGAGGAAGCACTAGTTTCCCTAATCTCAACTGCTGTTGACATTTTTTAAACCCTTATTTATTTAAAGATATCTCAATATATTAAGTGAAAAAAGGTTTCAAACATTTTTATAGTGTAATCCTATTTATAGCTTATGCATTACTGCCAATCAAGTATTAGTAATGAGACTAAACATGCAAGACAGTACATTTAGATCATATAATCTTTTAGGGCTTTTATGATCTTGAAAGTCTATCAGTTATTTCTAAAGAGACTTCATGTATTTAAACTAGAAGAGTGTACTAGTTAGGACCTAGGTTCTACAAGAGCAAAAATGAAGATAATATAGTATAAATTCATAGTTTTAGTGAAGATTCAATTAGATATTGCACAGTCATGTCACAGAGTGAGCCTTTAATAGATGTTAGTTGTTGTTATTGTCAATAATAAAATAATACATTAAAGTCATTTTGTTCCCTGCTTTTGTCAAAGGACTCGCTTACTGATTACCACTGGGTAATGGATCTAATTAACCTGCGATTACCTGAGATAGATAAAATACAGTTTTAAGAACTAGAATTCTCAATTTACGAGACTTGAATGTAGAGTACAAGTAAGACTCTTTGGAGATTGGAGGTGGTGGTTGGTGATAGGCAGGTAGGCTGGCTAGGAGATGGTCCTCTGATTTCTAACCTATGATTACCCACTGTGGCTTCTTTGGTCTAAACTTTAACTACTATTATTACTGAGATTTCATGTGACTTTCTCTCCATATCCCTGTCCAAACTGCTTCTCTGCTACTGCCAGATTTGCTAATAGGAGAGGAAATACTACTTTTTCCCCCTTTGCCAATGATGGGAAACCTGTTATAGAGTCATCTCATAATCCCTGAGCAAACTTTTTTCCATTAATCTAATTCTAAAGTCTTTCCCCTAACCCATCAGATAAAAGGGTTATCCCAATAATGAACATGCAATGTTTAGGACAAAACAAGAGGCATATGGTTTTTTGAAATTTCAAAGTTACTATTTAAAACAATATTTGCTACCATAGGGAATTTCTTTTGTATCATGGAAAACTGTTAAAACACACACACACACACACACACACACACACACACACACATTTCCAACTTTCAATGAATGATATCAACAACAATTGTGACTTTAACTACAACAAAAATGTGTCACCTTCTAGGTAGTCTTTGAGGTTTACCTTCTAAAAACTGTTTCGAGGAGCCAAGTTTTGGTTTTGTTTTTTTTTCTCTGATCACTGCTGACTGACTGAGGACTTCAGGCTGTTTACACGGGAGGGCTTTAGATATGGTTATTTGTGTGGCATTGTATCAAGGCCTTCAAATATTTGCCGGGAGGTTTGGTGGAAAATGTCTAGACCAGTGCAAACACTGCAGGCCCCAGAGAAATCCAAGAGGCTCAAAGGACCATTCAAGAACCCCTGCTCTATCCTATTGTCACTACAAGGAAAACTTCTGAATCTTCATCAGACTGGACGAACCCACTCAAGAGACTTACAAGGATCAATGAAAGAATCCCGTTTTCACCACTCCAGCTTCATTCATTCATATCTATGATGGGTGCAGTGGAAAGCCATGGACCTAGCAGCTAGGAATGCTGAATGCAGCCCTAGATTTGCTATTCAGTTGCTGGGTCACTTTGGCAAGTCACTCGCCTTCTCTGGGCTCTAGTATTCTTTGTTTTAAAAGAAAATAATGATCTCTAAAATCCCGTTCTTTGATACTGTCTATTAAGTACCTCTTGTGTGTAGTCACTGGACCAAGAAGGCAGTGGAAGATACAAAGAAAAATAAGATAAGGTCTCCCATCTCCAGAAAGTTTGATTGGATATTTAACCTTTTTTATTATTTCTCAGCTCCTCTCAGTCACCTGGAGGCTCATAATCTGAGTACACATAGGGGGGCCACAGGCATGTAATAAGTCACTTACTGATATTACATTACAATCCATAATGAAATAATATTGTCTATGTTTCCAGACTCTGCAACCACCCTGAATTTCTGTACAGGTGGCCACACACTCCGAAGGCCAACATGCAAATAAACATACATACAAAAACAGTTACGTTTATGTGTCATAATAGCTATAAAATATTGAACACCTGCTATGTACCAAGCACTCTGCCAGATACTTTAAAAAATCTTTTTTTTAATTCATTTTTATTGTTAGACTTATTGGGGTGACATCTGTTAGCAAGGATTACATAGGTTTCAGGCATACAATTCTACAGTGCATTGTCAACTTGATGTATCTCAGAAATCCTCATGACAATCTGGGAAGGTAGGCAGTACTATCTCCATTTTATACACAAGAAACCAAGACTTTAAGAGGTTTAAGAAACTTGCCCAACATCAAATTTGTAGTTAGAGGCTCCAAATCCACCTCTTTTTGGTTCCGAATCCGGCCTCCTTGCACCTCTCCCTCTGGGAATACATTTGCATTTTACAAAGCTCATATACACCTCCAGATTCTGAAGATGAGTAGATTGAAGCACAGAGAGTTGAGATGATGTGCCCCAAATCCCTTGGCTACAGAGTAACAAATGTGGGACTCGAAACCAGGTGTTCTGACTCAAAAAACCAGGGCTTTCCCCACTTCGCAACATTGCTTGTGCAGCAGGCCCCAACTGACTTGATTTTGTAAGATTTTTTGAGCTCCCCTTTTCCCCAGAAATCCTCCAAAATCTTGGTTTTGAAATAGTTTTTTGAACTCCCCTTTCTCCACAGGCACCCCTCCTGTGTCTCTCCCCTCCTGTATTTATATGCAGCTCCCTGTAGCCATCCTCCAATCTGCTTTGCCTGCAGTCACTCCCAATTCCATAAATGGCAATTCTATCATTCTACCTGCTCATGCCCCCAAATGAGAACTCGTCCTGTTCTCCTATCTAATCCATCAACAAATCCAGTTGAAACTTTCTTAGAAATAAACCTAGAATTTGACCACTTCCTGGCACTTCAATCAACATGCTCTCAGCCACACCAGTCATCTTTCTTACTGTCTGATCTGGTCCCTCTGCTTCTGCCCTGGCTCCCCTGGTCTGTTCTTCCCATAGCAGCCAGGGGGACTTTGTTACATCCAAAGTCAGATCATGTTCTTCTCTGCTGATAAGTACCCCAACGTTGTCCCATGTCACTCCGAGCAAAAGCCCCACGTGCGATACTTGCTCAGCCAGTTCCCAGAACACAGTCGGCACATCCCTGCCTTAGGGCCTTGACACTGCTGTTTCCCTGCTGTGGGGAATCTGCACAGCCCACTCTTCATCTCCCTCAAGTTGCTGCTAATTTGTCATCTGCTCAGTGAGGCTTTTCCTGCCCACTTTCAAAAAAAATTGTAGCCCACCCCTCCTTGATATTCTGTAGCCCAGACCTTTGCTTTTCTCTTCTTCTTCAAAGCATTCATCATCACTGACAGGCTGTGTATTGAATCAATTCTGCTTATTGTCTGTCTCCTCAACGTGATGTAAGGGCCCCAGGAAGGCAGGAATTCTCTTTCTATGGGGAGTTCTTGTTCATTCACTGCCATAATGCCAGCATCTAGAACAGTGCCTGGAACTTTAGTAGGTCTCAATCCATGTTTTCTGAATGAAACTTACCTTGGCCCTAACAGGTATTTGAATTTCAGCCCTGCTGGCTCTCATCTTTTCATGATCCTCAGATCCAAGGTCATTTTATCTTGGTCACATGGGCACTTCCGAAGTGTGGTTCGTTTATCACTGCCTCGTTACCTGAGCCCAGCTCCTACCTAAGAAGTTTTCCAAAGAGGCATGGGTGACATGCTGCCGTCATGATGGCTTCTGGCCTAAGCCCACATTCTGTGACTTTAATGAGGGACATTTCCTTAGCCATTGCCCACACTCGTCCATAAGACACTGTCTTCATGTACAAAACTTTCATTTTTAGGAGTCATCTAGCTGCGGAAGGTCAACCTTTCAGCTTATTGAATAGTCATTATTCAAATGTGTTTGGTCATATGGGAAATGTTCAGCCAGCAGTGAAATGAGGGTGAATTGGGGCAGGGGAGAGAGAGCCCATATTAATGTCCTTCTTTTTTTTCTGCTCTCTAACCGGGTAAATGCCTTCTAATGAGCCCTTGAGTCCCTGGGCTGAAGAGAGGGAAGAAACACAGAAAAAGAGTCAAGGCTATTCATTGTGTAATTTGCAGGAAAGGAGTCATTTATCAAAGTTACTGCTTGAGATATTTCATGATAGAATTGTCATTCAAAATTTCTGTAGGGATAACGTTGCTGATTTTTTAAAAAGCATGTGCTCCCATTCTGTGAATGAGGAAACAGCCACACAGAGAGGGGTCATGGTTTTCCAAGGACAACAGCAACCCAATCAATTCTACCCTTATATCAAGGGACAGTCATGGTTGCCTCCAGCTACCTGAAGTGTCCCCAGACTATCTCTGGAGGGGTTTGTAATAATGAAAGTTACCTACCATGGAGAGAAAGACAAAGCAGTTAAGGTCACCTACTTACTCAAACTCCCAACAGTGTTGTATCAGGGGTGAGAGTAGAGCAGACAGAACTGGGGAGAACTTTAAAAGTGGCTCAGTGACCCGGCTGGAATGGACCTTAGTGGTCACCTGGAGTCACTTTAGAGGTCATTTGCACATGGAGAAGCTGGGGTGCAGAGAGCATAAATGACTTTGGGTCTGGCCACATGGGGAGTTAGTGACTGGAAAGGAGAATTCCTTCACCACAGGTCTCCATGAAGCTATGTCTAGGGTCCTCAAATGACTTTGGTGACCTGCTGGTCTTATACTCTCATTTTGCAGATGAGGAAACAGAGACTAGTAATGCAGAAAAAGCAATGAGGCCAAGGAGGATATCGAAGGCCAGGGAAGGTATTTAAAATGGACTTTCTGCCCTTTGGGTTCTCTTGAGTTTATTTAAGCAGGACTTCCGGTTCTTTCTGTCTTTTCCTTCAGTGGCAGAGCAACTTACACATCAATTTTGTCTGGTCCTGAAGAAACGGCCTTGTGAACAAATACCTAAATTCACTGAACCAGGTTAGTTTCTTATACTGTCCCTTCTGTTCCATGCCAGTGTTCCTGCCCAGAAATGGGGTCACTTTGGTCAGTCTGGGGAGAAGTACATTGGACTCCCCCAGAGCCATAGTTTAGCAATAAGAAAAGAGGGATGCCTGGGATGGTCTCCCCAAGTAGGCTATCCCAGTGTTCTTGGCACACAGCCGGTGCTTAACGTACGATTGTGGGATCGCCTCATTAGGTACCACACTGGGAAATTTGTCCGTCATCACTTCACAATTGACCAATGGATGAGTTTATCGATTATCCACTACTCTATGTCCAGATTTTACTTGGAACTGTGCGATAGTCAAGAAATACGTGTGTTTTTAGTCTTCCTTCGGGGGCCTCGAAATCTCACTGGGAAGCCAGGTCAAGCACACGTGACAATTGAGGAAATACAAGACAGTTCCCATGTAAGACCATACAACATGGGTAGGATTGTGGCAGTGGATTTAAAAGCAATCTCTCTTCATCATCATGCCAACATAATAGTAATGGCAGTAACATAATAGCTGGCTTTCTTTGAACAGCTGCTATAAGTTACTACTAGGCACATGATTACCACAAGTCACACTTTACAGATATTGTCTCACTACACAACAATCCAGCCCAGTTGGTAGTAATATTATCCTCCTGCCCAAGATCACATAGCCATAGTGTAAAGTCAGGATTTGAACCCAGGTCCATTTCCAAAGCTCTGTTCTTTGTGCTGATACCTACAGCCCATATTCAGCCTTCTGCCCCACTCTAGGCCTCTACATGTATGTGTTGTCTTGAATATGATTCCATACCTTTTAAACTCTATCGCCTCATCCTCTGGTCACAACATCTGGTCCAAAGAAATGGTTCTCAAACTCACATAATAGGGTCCAAATGAGTGAGAAAGAAAGGGGAACTGCTTATAACCTGTGGCCCACTTACTTCCACCCCAGCTGGGAGTAGGGGCACAAGCGAACCTTGTCCCAACATTATCAGTCAGGTGGAGCAAGTTGAGAACCACTGTTTCCGGTCACCCGCTCTTGCCCTGTGCCCACTTTGCACATGCTCTTCCTGCTTTCCTGAGTTAAGCCTTGCACGCCTGAAGTCCATCTTCATCAGTGCAAGGGATAAAATCTTTACAGCTCAGGGAGCCAGCTCTCATTGCTTTACCAGGAGTCCCCCAGGTTCTTCGGGGTACTCTCAGTTCCTGACCCCGTTACTTTTCCCGAGGCATTGTTTAGACAAATCACTGCTCTACCTTGTGGCTATGTTTGGGAGTTGCAGTGCTCCTGTTCTGTTATGGGCACACGGACAACTGGGCCCCCAGCACATAGGTTCTGGGTTTCAATCACACCCTTCTCCCACTCCTATGCTTGCTCAGACAGCCTCCCAGTTTAACATCAAGTTGACAAGACTATTTGACCTCTTCAAATTACTACCTTGGCTTCCGGGTACATTGAAATTAAAATCACCCTGAGATGACTACGACTACTGCTACTACTACTACTACTACTAAGGCCACCACTACTTTTACTACTACCACCACTACTACTGCTACTACCACCATTACTACTAATACTACTGCCTCTATTTCTACTACTACCACCACTACTGCTACTACCCTACTACTACTGGCACTACTATTTATACTACTATCATCACTACAGCTATTATCACTATTACTATTACTACTACTCTACCACTATCACCGCTATTGCTACTGCTATAATTACTACTATTGCTGCTGCTACCAAAGATTTGCTGTGTGTCTGGCTCATGGTATCTTACTTAAATTGTCTCATCTAATTCTTACAACCCTTGAAGTAGAAAATATCCCTATTTTACAGATAAGATAACTAAACCTTGCAGAATCCCATAAATTGTCAGAATTCCCACTACTAGTAAGAGGTGAGTCTGTCTATGAATCTCGATTGTCTGACACCATGCACATAACCACACTGCTAAATGGTAAGAAGGCAACATTGGCTTTGGAGTTAGGGAGATGTGGGTTAGCCTCCCCATCTAGCTGGGTAACAAGGTAAGTTAGTCTTATCTGTAAAATGGGGTTTCCAATTGCTTATACGGGGGTCTTTTAAGGATTAAATGAGAGGATGTGTATAAAACATGTAATAGAAAAGCTGCACGTAATCCAGCATGACCCCCAGGTTCCCTAACAGATCTACCTTGTGACTCTCCTCCCATTGCCAACAATAGGTCTTCTGCAAGCATTTATAGGATGACTCACTCTTCCTTCAGGGCATACCAACTACTGCTTAATCATTTGTTTGTTTGTTCATTCACCATTTATCACACAATTATTGAGCACCTACTATATACTAGCTATAGTGCTTGGGCCCTGGGGGATAAAAAGGTGTGAAAGCAGATAAGGTCACTCCCTTGCAGGGTATACCCTAGCAGAATTTTCTGTGTGCAGACCACAGGGTATGCAAAGAACTGTTAGTGAGGCAAGGCACATAGCATCAAATGAGTTTGAAAAGAGAGAAATCAAGGCCATTAATGATTGGGCCCAATGAAGATTAAGATATTAAGAGACCAGGGAATGGATAACCAAAAGGGAGAGAGACCCCATCAAAGGAAAAAGAAATCTCACTGGTGGATGAGTCAGGGAAAGCTTGGTAGAATCAATGTGAAGATAAAGGAAGTGGCCAAAGGTAGCAGCATGGAGGTGCATCCCAGGTAACCAGTGCATTATCACCGAGGGCACTAACCAATTATTCCTTCGCAGCAGTTCCACTGAAGGAGGAGACCTCGCTATTAGAGGTTCCTCTAGAATCAGCTAGGGACAGATTATTAACCAAGTGAAAATACTCTCACCATGTGCCAGGCACTCTACTGGACTCCATTCCTCACCACCCATGCATGGGCCCTCATTTCACAGGTGAGAAAACCGAGGCCCACAGACATTCAGTGACTTAGGAGTACTCAAGTTATGAGATGGAGGCATCAGTTTGCAAACCTGGATCAATTTCTTTCCAAAGGCCGTACTCGCCCTCACAGGACACATGGCCTCTTTCTTTTACTGAAAAGGCAGGAAACCCAGTGAACTTCCACCCAGATCTGGTCACTCAGAGGAGGTGGCTCTGATGCAGCGTTTTCTGTGAACTAGAGAAAAGGCAGTGTCCTCAATATGAAGGAGGCAGTACTTGATGCCACACAGGGTCATTGATCAGATTCAATCAAGAACCTTTGAACAGTGGGGCGTCCTGAGAGGCTTTAGAATATTCGTGCAGCAATTGATGTCGGGTACACCTGGGCTTGAATCTCAGCTGGGCAAGTTTTTTGTAACTGCTTTAAAGTCTCAGTTTCCTCCTCTGTAAAATAGAAGGTAACCAATAGTATCCACCACAAGATTAAATCAGTTAATACAATAGCAGCTCCACCGAGTGCATGTATATGGTAGGCACTCAATGCATTTTAGTTCTCAGCCTTCTTTTACTAGAAGGGCCTGGGACAGTGCTAAGGGCAGCCTAAGTGCTCAGATACAGCTAGTATGCTTCCTTTTTCCCAGGAACCGACAAAATCCTGGCTACCCTATCCCACTGTAAGTCAAGTGGGTGTTTCATGAGCTTATGAATTTTTATAAGATTCTATTTTTGCAATTTCATGTAATGCTCCAGTGCCATAGGACACGTCAGCTCCTGACCTTTCAGTCAGTGAGGCACTTCCCATAAACAGAGCCATAAAAGCCCACTGGTTTTCTCCTAGGCACTTGAGTTTGTTTGGTGCTCTCCCTGTCTCCTTTGCCATTTGAATAAGTGATGTCATTTTCTAATATCCTCTCACCTCTACTGAAAAAGATTGACCCCTGATTCCCTCCTGGGTGTTCAGCAATTCCCAGGGGGGAAGTTGTGGTTTCAACAAGGTTCAGGCATCATGAAACCGAGAGAGAAAGGGTAGGGTAGAGAAGCTGCTCAAAGGTAGGAGAGAGAGAAAAACACCCACGTGCACTTACTAGGCTCAAGTCCGTGGTCAGCTCAGGTTTTTGTTTTTTCTTTTCTTTTTTTTTTAGGCCAGCTGTTAAGGCATTGGTATAACAACATTTAAAGAAATAGAAATAAAATAAAGCACCCACCCATTTCCCCTGCCCACAGGTTAGCCCAACCGTTTTCCTCTGCGACTGCTTTCAGTTTTTACACGTATTTTTATGAAAATGATAATCTTGCTGTACATTTAATGTGGTCCTTCTCTTTTCCTTTCGTGTTATTTCAGGAAGGCCTTTTCTACATTGCTGCACCATTTCGGGCTTGATGTGGGCACTATTGTGCCACGGTTCGTTCCTGAGATTCACTGCCCCCCTGTCCGGGTCCCAAGCACTCCTAGGGATGTGTGGAACAGTCACAAAGCCTGGGTTCTGTCATTTAAGAGCCATGTGACCTTGATTTGTTTACCGCCTTGTGCTCCGAGCCTCACCGTTCACATCTGCGACAGAGTGACTGTGAGGCCTAGAAGCTCGTCAAGACCTGTCAGATAATTTCTTCACAAAAGGCAGTTGCTAATCGAGATGTACCATTGTTTACCTCATTGTTGGATCGTTCTAAATAACACCACAATGGGAGGCTTTTACAGATTTTCTTCTTTTGATTCTTTTTTGGGGAAGAGTCTGAGGAATGGGATTATTTAGACCAAGGCTATAGCCATTTTTGTGGCTTTTAATAAATGCCAATTTGCCTTCTAGAAAGTTGATAGGAATTCACATAGTTGTTGGCCATGTAAACTGTATTTGATGCAAAGCCAGCAGAGAAGGACGGTGTGGGGACTAGTGACGCTAGTGATACAATTCAGCAAGAAGCAGGTTCTTTAGGAACCAAGATGCAGCCGCTAGTGGGATTTTTAAATTGGAAGTCAGGAATTTGCAACAGTATGGAGGCAATGGAAATTAGCCTGAGCATAGCTGCAGAGCAACTAAGGCAGATATTTGCCATCTGAGTTTGGTCAAAGCATATTAATCCAGTACATATAATCCAGTATTTGATATTAAAACATGCCTTTTTCCAAATTTCTTTTGATTTAAAGCCTGAAACAGAATTTCTGCTTAAATCTTGCATTTGTAGTTAACTCTTTTCCTCTAATTGCTGTGTCTCTAATTCTTTCCTTGGGGAGTTTGTTAAACTGTTAAAAACAAGTTGTTCCACTCATCTATTTTTTTTATTTTTATAATACATTAAGGCTATTTATTTGCTGGTTTTATATTCTACTTAGCCAAACAGTAAACTTCAGTTCACAAGTATATAATACTGGTTTTTTTCATTTAGGAGGGGTGAAGTTCAGGTCTATAACATTTTCATGTATACTTTATGATTTATATCACCTTTTCAGTGGGGTAAAGAGAACACTGAGTTGAGAATTGCTTGATCTGGGCTCAGGACCTGGTTCTCTTACTATCTCACAGTGTAATTTGGGGCAAATCACTTCCCTTTCTCTAAATTCTGATGCCTCCTTTCATGAAGACTTCTGCTGTGGTGACCATGTCACTGGATGCTCATGGGAATATAGCCCTTGGACCAGCGTCTCCTTAAGTTATTTTTCATTTCCAAGTGTTAAGATGATCTGATTTCCCAAGTTCGAGGGCATGGTTTTCTCGGTTCTGCCCAGTGTGTCATTAACCAATGTCTTTCTACATCCCCAGTGGTATCTCCTGCAGGAATCCACACCTTCAAGTCAAAGATGTTGAACCGGATAACGTTGGTGGTCTCCATCTAACTTTTATTTCCCAAAACAATTTAATGAATATTGAAATTAATTCAGGAAAATCACTTGGGCATTGAAAAATACCTAGGTGAGCATTCATTTTCTTAAATTTGGTTTGTAGGTGATAATTGGAAACAAAACCAGTGTCCAAGTAAGTAAGTAAATCATAGTGTTTTTACATCATGATATGTTTTTATGGCCATTAAAAATATGTAAGAGTTTGAAATAATCTGGAAAAAGACTCTGGGACAATATTCAATGATAAAATCAAATCTAATGTCAATTAAGTCATGAAAACATGACTGTGTATAGAAAAAAACCCCAAAAAACTGGAAGGATATATCCAAAGTACTTACAATGCTTTTCTCTGGGTATTCAGATTTTAGATGATTTTATTTTTTCAAATTTTTTCTATATTTCACCAAATTTTATATAATTGATTTCAATTTTTCATGATTAGAAAAAATACTTTTATTCAGGCTTCATAAAATGTTTGGAACTGCTTTAATCTAACTGGGAGTCAAATTACCCAAAAGTTTAAAACATTCTAGTAAAGTAAGATCAAACAACTAGGACAGTAAAATAAATATGTGAATGAGATAAATGGGCAAAATTTAACTCTTTTCACAAAAATGAAATTACTCAGCATGATACATGAAAGAGTTTTGAATTGGAGTCAGAAAAGATGGGTTTGAATGCCAGGAGAATTCTGGCTGAACGAACTTTGGCCTATTAAAATTCCCAAATCTCAGTTTCTTTATTTATAAAATGTACTTCTGAGGATTGCTGTAAGATCAAACAAGACAACGTCTTCTGTCAAATGTGAAATGCTATATGGAACTTTAATAACTGGGACAAAGAAGGAAAGGACCTGTCCTTGACTTTCCTTTGTGAGGAAATTAGCAGCATTTTTCAAACAGTGGGTCTTGGCCCATTAATGGGCCATAAAATCAATTTATTGGTTCATGAACAGAATTGTTTTTTAAAGAATATAAATGAAAATTCTAGTGTGTATTGCAGAGTGATGTTATTATTTTTGTGAAACATACACACCAGGCTATGATGTAAAAAGTATTTCTTATTGGCCTAAGGACCTAAGATGACTGGATAGGGCTTGAGAGTATGGCTATTGCTTTGAGGCCAGTTCCCATGGGGAAACAGAATAGCAAAGGTTACTTTCTCTTGTTCAGTAGTGCAGGAAACTCAACAGAGTTGGTGTCTGGTGGCTTGTGAGTCTGTTTTAGGACGAGAGGGAAATTAAAAAGGGGGGATAGTTTATTCTACTACATGATATTATAATATTTATATTGTATTTGTAAATATTTTATTGTGCAGAATCCATCCTTCCTTTCTTCTTTCAAAAAAAAAATATTTTTTAGGCACTCACTGCTATGAACTGAATTATGCCCCCCTCCCACCCCCATCAATTCACATGTTAAAGCCCTAAATCCCAATATGACTGTACATATTTGGAGTTAGGGCCTTTAAAGAGGTAATTAAGATTAAATGAGGTCATGAGAGTGGAACCCTAATCTAATATGACTGGTGTCCTTATAAGAAGAAGAAGAGACACCAGAGATATGTGCACACAGAGAAAAGGCCAGAGGAAGACACAGGGAGATGGCTGCCATCTATGAGACAAAGAGAAAGGCCTCAGGAGACACCAAACCTGTCGACACCTTGATCTTGGACTTGCAGCCTCCAAAACAGTGAAAAAATACATTTCTGTTGCTTAAGTCCTCAGTCTATGCTATTTTGTTATAGAAGCACTCGCAAACTAATACATCTTCTATGTGCCAGGTTTGGTCCTAGGTCCTGGGGGATCCAGAGATGAAAAGATCAGGTTCTTATCTTCCTGGGGACAGATACACAAATAACCACTTACGACGTCATACATTAATTGCAATATAATGCTAAGTGCAGCTTAACATCCAAAGGGGCTCAGAGACAGCTGTCTCTAAGTCTTCCCAAGGGAGGCAGGGGCGTCACCCCAGGGGAGGAAATTCTAGAGGCTTTAAATATAAACCTCATTCCTCCTGTTTTCTGACACTGTTAGTTCAAAACACAAGTCCCTCATTTGGATACCTTCATTTCTAACCTCTGATTCCTACTACCCTATAACACACCAAGGGTCTCAGGTTGTAGGTGTATCTATGATACCTACACAGGAACTGTGAGGTCTTAAAGGGACATGTGGAGGGGACCACCAAGAGGCACATTCACAGGTAATACAGCTTGTTGAATGTGGAAAAGGTGAGGAAGTGAGAGAGATAGAGCTCACAGAGACATGGCTCTGACTCTCCACATGAGTCCTCTCCGTAAACTACCCAAGATTTTTTGTCGTGAGTGATATGCCCCGTCTTGGAAGTGTTTAGCTTTAGATGGGAAAGCCTGAGATCACTTCCAAACTCCTGTTCCAAATCTTTATCCTCTACAGAAAGGGTCTGCAAGCTCGCTTTGTAAAAAGCAACATGGCAAATATTTTTGGCTTTGAGCACCATGCAGTCTAGTCTGCTCGACTACTGGACTTAGCCATTATAGTGCAATGGTAGTCGAAGTTAATATGTAAACAAATGCATGTGGCTGTATACCAACAAAATTTTATTTATGGATCTTGAAATTTGAATTTCATATAATTTTCACATGTCATAAAATGCTCTTTTTCTTTTTTATCTTAAACCATTCAGAAATGTACAAACCATCCTCAACTTGGGAGATATACACAATAGCGGGCTGCAGTTTGCCCACCCCTGACTTACGTGGTTACATACATTTTTCATGAATTTGATGCTTTTTACCCACAATTGAACCCAGGGAATCCTAATAGTATCAAAGAGCAAGTTAAGAATGGTTCAGTTTGCTTCACAACTTTTGAGCTTTTACAAATCAATTCTGAAATTCTCTCTTACATTATGCCAAGGGGATTTAATAAAAGATTATAATAAATGCATGTAAAATACCTTATGGGTATTTTTATGGTGAATTGGGGCATCCTTTCCCCTGCCTGGGCCTTGGTTTCCCCATTTATAAATGAGGGGGTTGACTTAGGCAACTGTTCAGGTCCCTCCCTCTCTGAAATCTCATGTGTCTCTGAAAGTGGCTCCACCCCACTCCCACCCCCACATGCTAATGTTGAGGGTTGCTACTGCTCTGCTCTGCCTCCCACTATGCACTTGGGGCTTGTGGATGTTATGGCGCTCTGTTGAGCTTAGCTGCTTTTCCGCTATTAATCTTTAAGAAAAAAAAAGAGATTAAATATACAGAATTGAAGAGCTGGGCTCTTTGCATCTTTCTTAGCAACAAAATTTGGGTGGCCCCTTCAGGAACTCCCTTTCTCATCTTTGTTCTCTCTCCCATGCTATTTCAACGAGCCATTTGGAGAGCTCATTATCAGATTTGGCCTGCCCATCCCAGTGGGGAACAGTGCAGACCCTGGGTACCCACACAGCTCTGGGTTGGCTCAGGGGACCCCATCTCAGTTTGTCTTGCAGGATTCAGGAAGTGACTACAGCCCGAGGGCCCCAGACACTGTTTATAGGCCATGTTCATTGCCAGTGAAAGAAAGATGTCCAGGGCAATGTATTTAAATATCGATGAGATTATTACTGGAACAATTTTTCCCCCTTCTTAAAAAAAAAAACAAAACAAAAAACCCAACAGCTCTGGAGCCAGAGTAGCATGGTGAAGGGCTTTCACTGTCTAGCACAACATCAGCTACAGGTATGAAAACTTACAGGCAGATGGTCAGCCCTTATCATCACAACCTACCCCTCTTAATAAGAACTCGGTCATTCACAGCCTGTCTAGCACAGTTTCTAAACAGCAGGTGGGCTCAGAGGAACCAGTGAGGCTGCAATGTAATCCAATTATATGAACTGGTCTAAAGATACGCTGCTGCAGCACTTGGGGTGCATGACAGGATGGGGTCTCTGGGCTCATGTGTGAGCATGACTGAAGGAGGCTGCCTTATTACAGTTTTGCTTGAAGAATCAGAAAAAAATAGTGCTGGCATTAGTCACTAGAGAGGGCAATGACTGACCTGCAAGAAAATATATTAAAGGTGGTTTTCTGTGGTTAACCCGGGAAATAATTGGTTCTTCTTTTTGTGTGCCCCTAGAATACTATGTATAGACAGATCTTCACCACAGCCACACAGTATTTCCCTGCAGCCTCTGAGCTCTAGTTTTGAGAGTCTGGATCTTTCTTAAATTTCATTGCTCTTTTCCAACTCATCACTTCCAACATCCATGGCTTGTCTACATAGCACAGTATCTGCCTTCTTTTGGACCCTTGCAGTCAAAGTGCGGTCAGTGGACCAGCAGCTCTGATATCACCTGGGAGCTTGTTAGAAAGGCAGAACCCCAGGCCCTACCCCAGATCTCTACAATCAGGATCTGCATTTTAAATAGCTCCTTGAATTACTCATGGTACATTAAAGTCTGAGAAGCCCTGAAGCAGAGAACAGATGTTTGGTGAGTGTATAATGACAGGGAGAATCAAGAAACATGGGTCCTAGTGTTGCTGTCACTCTCTTTGTCACTTTTAGTGTGCAATTTTTAGCAAGCAATTTAATAGCTTTGGGCCTCAACTGCTTTTGGACAGGATCAAATCATACAAAAGTAATTTTTAAGTAGAACTTTACAGGAAATTTTATATATGTAAAAAAAGATGAACCATGTATGAACCCTGCCTTCGAAGGGTTTAGATTCCAGTGATGGGGTTAAGACAAATAGGCCATACAGAGTGAAAAGTGGCAGGTGCTCCTAGAGAAGTACAGAGGAGAGGCTCTGGGGCTGCAGAGGAAAAAGGGGCTCTTTTTAGCTTATAATATATTCCTGCCCTTCTACGGCTCCAAAGGAAAAGTAAATTTCATATGGAAGGGCTGGTTGAGACACCTGCACTGTGCCCCCACTGTTCAGGGGGAAGGGAAATTGTTTAGGAGTCATAACAAAGATTCAAAGTAGGTAAATAACTGAAAACAAAATTAGAAAATGAAAATAAATAAAACAAATCACAGAAAATTTTCTATTTCCCATACATGTTCCATATCATCCAGACTTAGTATTGGAGAGGGGGGCGGTGCTCATCTCATACATCTCTGTGTTCTCAGGGTGTGGGACAGCACAGGGTCCACAGTGCAAGAGCTCAATAAACATTTGTAGGACTGAGCCAAACTGAAAGGATTTTCATGGGCAAGACAAGCATACCCTAGAAATGGAGGGGCATAGTCTTGTCTTGGGCAGTTTCAAGGCAGTATGAACAAAATCTTACAAAAGAGGTACCCAATTCCTGGGCCACAGACCAGTAGCAGTCCGTGGCCTGTTAGGAACAGGGCCGCCCAGCAGGAGGTGAGCACTTGGTGAGCAAGCAAAGCTTCATCTGAAGTGGCTTCATTTATAGCCACTCCCCATCACTCACATTACTGCCTGAGCTCCGCCTCCTGTCAGATCAGCAGTGACATTAGATTCTCATAGGAGCACAAACCCAATTGTGAACTGTGCATGCGAGGGATCTAGGCTGCGTGCTCCTTATGAGAATCTAATGCCCAATGATCTGAGGTGGAGCTGAGGCGGTGATGCTGTTATAGCACTGGGGAGCAGCTGCAAATACAGATTAACATTAGCAGAGAGGGTTGACTGCACAGAAACCATGATAAATCAATTGCTTGCAGACTCATATCAAAACTATCAGTGAGTGGCAAGTGACAATTAAGCTGCATGTGGTGGCAGGCTTTATAGTGGCAAGTGAGTTGTATAATTATTTCATTATGTATTACAATGTGTAATAATAATAATAGAAATAAAGTGCACAATAAATGGAATGCACTTGAATCATCCTGGAACCACCATCTCTCAGCCCCCCAACCCCCCCACCCCCAGCTATAGAAAAATTGTCTTCTACAAAACCAGTTCCTGGTGCCAAAAAGGTTGGAGACCGCTGTCCTACAATGTAGCAAATTATTATCCTATTTCCTTTCATTGCTCAGGCCTGAATGAGAGGACCATGTTTCAGTTTCCCTCCAGCAAGCCTTGGGCATGTCCCATGTTCATGAGGAAGAGGTTATCAGTGAGGTGCCTTGACATTTGACTGTTAGCATGTTGGTAATAAACTACAATACAAGGTGATGGAAAGAGAAGTCACATTAGGTGGTGAACTTATTATACATCAAGTTGACAATGCACTGTAGAATTGTATGCCTGAAACCTATGTAATCCTTGCTAACAGATGTCACCCCAATAAGTCTAACAATAAAAATGAATTAAAAAAAAAACCAAAAAACTACAATACAAGGAACTTTTATATGTAAAGCTCTTTAAAAACAATACTTTACATATTCTAATATTCCACAAGTTAGGTCAATAGAATTGCTTCCATTTTGATGAACAAAAAAATCTAGGCATAGTTTCTGTTCATTGCTGCTAAATATAACTGGGAGAGAACTTTAGTTTATGTGCTAAAGCATGTGTTCACTGAAGTTACTGGATCCTGTGTCTATTTCCACAGAAAGAGATATATAAAAAGATAAACAGGGTTCTTGGATTTCTATTTTTGATATTAAGCTTCTCTGTTGGGTACATTTAAAATTATAGACTTTAGAATCTAAAGGAAATTTGAATATCATTCATTCATTCATAAATACATTTCTGGATATTTCTGGTTAATGAAACAGACTGAAATGGGCTTGTTTCTCTACACACACATTCAGGTTAATTTTCCATAGTAATGAAGGCACAGAAGAGAAACTCTGAGGGTGGGACGAGGTAAGAAATAAGAGTGAATTTTCTAGTACATGAATGGGAATTGGAAAACTGCTCACCAGCCTAGGAAGTTGACAAGGAGTTTTAATACCCACCAGGGATGATGGGCAGAAGAATAGACACCTATGAACAACTGTAAACCTGAGACTGTGTCGTATGTCAGTGTAGAGTTTGAATTTATGATGTCCAGGTGGGCAGTATGAGGACCAGTGAACGTCTAGGGCCCTGAGAGGCATATGTGAAACTGCACAAAAGATCATTGTAGCTGAAGATAAGCCCATAAGAAAAAGTTACAAACTGTACTAGGAAACAAAGCAACCTGAGGGTGAGTTAACAGAGACAATAAGTAGGAGTATCAGCATCCTCAAACCTTAGAACATTCTGAAAGAGATTGTAAAATGTGTGCTTAAAATAGAAAGTTATACATAATATATTATTCAAGATGGCAGAATAACGATATTTTCAGGAAAAGACAGACAGGTTATCTACCACAAACCCTCCCTGAAAGGGCTGCTAAGGAATGTGCTTCAAGAAGAAGAGACTTGAGCCCAGATGAAAGGAGTGGTGTTGCAAGAAGCAGTATGCACTAAAATAAAATGAAATACATATGTAAGTATACTGCTGCATCTTAGTAATCATTGGCTGTAAAATTTTTTTAAAGAGTAATTTTGGTTCATTTAAAATAAAGTGAAACTAAAGTGCAAGACACAATAGGGAATTGGAAAGGACAAGTGTAAAGTGTTCTCAGGTTTTTATATTTTGGGGGGGAAAGGTTAGAAATAGTAACTAACTTTATAATTATTATGACAAGAATTTATATTAAAAATTTAAAGTTTTCCATTAAAGAGTGGAAATGAAGTGTAAAACTTCCAAACCAAACAAAGAAAAATAGAGAAAATACAGTAATTTGGTAAAATGCAAAGGGTGGGGGTAAGAATAAAAAGAAAACACAAAACAAAACGGTAGAAATATGTTTACAAACGTCAGTGATCACAAGGCCTCTAACCGGAGGAAACTTAAAATTTCTGAACATATATTCGATGTACTGGGGACCCAAAAACAGATAAACTACAGCTTGTCTTCAGGAAGCTCATGGTGGAGGGTTGGAGAAAAAAAGAGAGTAGTAACAATAGGCTGAGTGTTACAATAAAGGGGGACAGAGAGTGCTATGAGGCTAAATATAGGGACCCCTAATGGCCTCTAGGGACAGGGTTAGGGAAGGCTTTCTGCAGATGGTGACCATTCAGCTGCATCCTGAAAGATGAGCAAGAAGGCCACGGGGATAGAAAGAGTGTACCAGGCACAGGCACTAGCACGTGCCAAGGCATGCAAGTGTGAGAAAACATGGCATGTTCTGGCCCAACCTTCTTTCGTTATGGATGAGAAACTTGAAGCCCAGAAAAGGTAAGGAGACTGACCCAAGGTCACCCAGCTAATTAATAACAGAACCAAGATTTGTAGCCAAGACTCCCGTCTCCTTTTACACCCTCTTTCTACTGTGTCACAGTCCCTTAGGGTTGTAGCGGGAGGTTCAGTCACTGCAGTGGTTGAGACTCCAGCCGACTTTGAAAATGAGCTGCATCTGGGTACCGGGGCTGGGTACTGGGGCCTCTGGCCTATCCTGGGATGGAGCAGAGCCAGGAACTTGGCAGTTTCCAGGGCTGAGCAGCCCGGCTCACCCCAAGGAAGCCATGATGCTGATGCCCAGTTTAATCATTAACTCCAAGTTCACAGGGCTGGAGCTGAAATGTACGGGACCTGGGGAGCACTCCGGAGAACTAAGAGAAAGAAAGGATGGGAAGGAACCAGAGTTTAGAACGGGGTCTTCTGCCACTGAGAGGCTCAGGGCTCAGGAATATGGGCTCTTGCTGTTCCTCCTGATTTATTTTTTAATTTGCCCATCATCCTGTTAGCTTGATCCCATGATTCTCTTTCAGTGCTCACAGTATAGTGTGTACTTCCCTCTGCCACAACCCTTACCCTGCATGGTAAGTCTTCACTCATTCACATACCCCACTAAATTGTGACCTCCTGGAAGGCAGAACTCACTCTTTTGTCTCAGCATCTTCAGTGCCTGGCACAGTCTGGCACATAGTAGGTGCTCATTAAATACTTGCTAACTGGTTGAATAAATAAGACCCTAACTCTGCCTAAAGGTGTTCCAAAGTACATACTTTGTTCTTTTTAATTAAGAGAAATAGAGAGTGATTTTGCATTAAAAGTTCAACAGGTTCACAAATGTCTCTTGAGATACTCTGGTATCTTAAAATATCACAGAGCCAAGATGAGGTCCCCTGGTCTAAAAGAGACAGAATGTTCTTAAGGAGTTTAGTCTTCCCCCTTTATCCCTTACTGTTTGGATGACTGCGAGCATATTTAAGGTTGTTTTGGCATTCTTGGGAGAGGGGTGGTATTTAAGCATGAGGCAACATTTTATTGAGGAAACAAAAGCCCCACAGAGGGCAAATTCCACCAACACAATAAAAGTAACTGCTCCTTAGAATTTCTGAAAGCTGCAGCCTGCAGTCGGAAAGACTGCATTAGCGGCAGCATAGCCAAGCCCCGAGCATACAAATTGCAAGGGACTTCTGGATTCCACACGAGCAAACTTCCCCTGCAAGGTGAGGTACCGGTGGCGGCACAGTTTCTGATTTTCTTCCCAGCAAACGTGGTTTTCCAGCTCTCTAAAGTAGAGACAGTCATCTTTCCTTCACAGGGCACTTGTCAGGACTCATCGAAATGATGGCATAAAGTCTTTGGTACCTAGAAGATACTCAATCACGGTGCAAATATGCTCGCTCGCTCTCTCTCTCTCTCTCTCTGTCCCTCTCTCTCTGTCCCTCTCTCTCTCGTAAGAATCAGATATGTCAACATAAATTCTGCTTTCAGAGGCCATGTAACTGGTGCCCAGTGGTTCAGCAGTCCAGTCTGGAAGGAAAGAATCCCTGCTGACTCCTGGCTTTAAGTATAAAATCTGCCTATAGTGTTGCTATAACCAGCACTGGAGGGTGCTGGGAGAAGAACCTACCCTAGCAGGACAGTTGCTCTCCTGGAAAGGCCCCCTTGCCTGGCTGGAGCTCGCAGAAAGGCAGACTGTCACCACAGCAAATGCCCTGTCACTCCGAGGTCCGGCACTCGCTGGGGAAACTGGGTAACGTCAGAGAGCTTCCTGCTGTACCACCTCTGGGTTCTGGTCCATTTGCCGGCTGGTGGTATATCCTCCAACCAGTTTGCATTCACCTCTCTCCACAACCTGTAAGTTCTCAGAGTCCTGTAAGTTCTTTACAATTCTAGCATTCTGTAACTCTCATGCCAGGAGAGAAGTGCTTTATTCAGAAAAGAGCCCTGGCCTGGATTCCTGCAGCTTCTCCCTGGCCCTTGGTTCCAGCACTAATCTAGAGCAAATCACCTTTGCAGGGATTGGAAGACACTGAGCTGCTCTGGTCACCTGATTTCTTCCCTCTTCACCTTTCCTTTCTCTTCCCTGCCCCAGAGAACTGAGATGAAATGAAAAGTAAATTGCCAAGGGAGATCCTCTCCTGGGGCAAATTTCCTGTCTTTGTTTATGGGTAGGGAGACCCTGAGTCAGGAGGCCAGCTGCAGGGCACTCTCCCATAACCATCCCTGGGGTGACAGGTGCAGGCAGCATCTACTCTTTCATGGGGGGTGGGGGAGGGCGAGATTTCAAAGGAGGAGGAGGAGGAAGAAGGACTATAGAAGACTCCAAGGGCTGCTCCTATTCCTCCACTCAGCCCCCAACCTGAAACTGTCAGTTTCCACTAAGCCTCAGAAAGAGACAGAGAGAGAGAAGTGGGGGTGGGGAGAAAGAGACGGAGGGGGGAAATCAAAGAAAATTGCAAAAGTCAATGGCCTGGAACTAGAGGCAGCCTCAGCAACTGCAGTGTGACTTTGATTCCCCTATCATAACCCTGAATTAAAAATTCAGGCAATTATCTGCATGGCTTCCTTCTGATTAGAATGAGCCTGAGTCTCATTAATGCATCAGCACAGAGGAAAGCCATTAGGGTCTGTGAAATGGAATGTTTCTCTGAGAACAGGTTCCGCTTGATGTAGAATATCCAGCAAAAAGAAATTTCACACATTTTTGAGCTCAGAGTCACAGGACGGCTCCCTGCTTCAGGGCTGCAGACCCCGCCACCCGCTGTCCCCTCTCAGCTGGTGCTGGGTGAAAGCCACCTTTGTTTCCCAGCCTCTCTCTGGCACCTCCATCCACTTGTGAGGAGGGAGGGGAAGGGAGGTGAGGAGACTTCGGGGACTTCCTGGCTGCTTGGTCCTAGGAAACCAAGTGGGCCTGGCCTGGATGCCCAGTCTCAAAGTCCTTGAGCCACAAGGAACACCGGAACCTCTCGGGAATCCACTGCCCTCCTTTGCTAGAAGAACTAGAAGCAAGCTTGCAAGGACCATGGGGGTCTGAGACTGCAGGAAAGACCTCAGTATCCACATGTCCCCAACAGGCTTGGTACTGTCCTGACCCACGTGGTGGCTAAGGCAGTGCAATCAGGATCAGGTGAAGCCAAGCCAGACTTGGGGGCTCGTTGCTTAGGAGAGAGTGACGGGTTGGAGGTAAGAAGGGCCCCCTTTACTCACCCCATTACTCTAAAAGCTCTGAGCCTTTAGAAATGCGAATCTATTGCCCGTCCCCAAGTGGGTGAACAGCCCCACCACATCTGGCACCCGGAGGCTCTCATGCACCGTCTTTTCGGGATTTTCAGGATGCAGCTTTCTTCTTCAAATGTATTGCTTCCAGAAGAACCCAAGAACCCATTAGGGGAATTGGAATTAACCCAGAAATATTGTCTAGATTTTCCTCAAGCCAGTGCATAAGATTTGGATTCCCCCATTTTGGACAGTTTAGCATGCTAACACAGGCATTTCAGGATGCCAAACATTGATCCTTGGGATATATAACATAAATAATCTCTTAAGGAGAAAAGCCAATCTTACATAATAAAAACTGAAAAAGATGAAAAAGTTTCTGTGAAAAAGGAACTAGTTACAGTCAATAGGTGTCAACCAGGAAAATGTTCTCCTTTAAACTGTTTAAGTATGCCACGTTCTCCTCCTGGCCCACCTGCTAACGATTCAGTGTTAAGAATCAGGGTCGAGTGTCTGTGCAAAGCTGTAAACACAGTGAGACCGTGACCAGGATAATGGAGTCAATGTGTAACCGGTATAGTTTGTGCCAATGGCGCCCCCTACTGTACACCAGCGAAACTAGGCAACCCGTGGTAATGGAGGTTTTCAAAATGTTTTCAGTCACATCCCACGTTAGAAGGGTACATTCCTGGTCACCAGGGAGGTTTTATGAAGCATATTTTCAATACTGCAGACAGTTTTATGGGTGAAGGCTCCTAGGGTTTACCTCACCCTCTAACACAAACAAGATGCTTGGTGATTCAACCATGTTCCTTGCAGACCCTAAGTGCCCGGTCTTTCTAACATTGCTCTCATTGGACCAATATCCAACAAAGGCAAATGCAGTTGAAAATTACTTGCGACTACAGGTGAGCCCGTGTAAAGGGCTGACCTAGATGCAGCCGAAGTCTTGAGTGGGTGGAGGTTATCTCTCTAGGCTCACCAGCTGGAATGAGAGGGAAGGAGCTGGCCAAAGGTCAGGAATGTGGACCTTCTAAAGAGGCCAGCTGCTCCAGATTTCTTTCTGCCATCGGAAAAGTGAGACCGCAGCCTTCAGTACCTTAGTATTACCCACGTGTTTTTCAATATTTCAAACATAGACTCTCTTTCCAATCCGGTCATTCCTTTCTTCCCCAGATAACTCAGTTCCTACATCTGTAACTTGTCACTCCTATTCATTCAACAGATACTTTGTGAACAACTATTGTTCTACGACGTGGTTCTACGAAGGTGAGCCATAGCACTGAACACATGAAGTCTCTGCTCTCATGGAACGTGCATTCTAGTTGGGGATATAATTACAAAAACACAAATGAAGGTGTCAGAGGTGTAAGTGCTGTGAATAAGCAATGCTGGGTAAAGCGGGTGGAGAGTGCGGGGGGCCACTTTATATGGGTGGTCTCTCTGAAAAGCACCCTAGAAAACCTTTGTCCTCCACTCCTAATCTATCTACTTTCTCGCCTTCAAAACTGGGATTGCTTCTTTTGTAAAACACCCCTAATTAACTTTCCCTCCACTGACATTCCCTTTAGCTCACCTCTGCTCAAGCTTCTTTATTCTTGGAAAGATATACAGTTATATCTTTGCTTGTAATCTCCTGGGGAATAAGGGTCCTGCCGTCTATTTCTTTGGTTTGCGACCAGAACAGCGGGTGGGAAAGCATTTCTCCCATGTTCTAGAAACAGTAACACGTGCGTCATGTAATCCTCACAGAACTGCAGACTCTCTTATTATTGCCATTTTATAAACAAGTGAGGCTGATTATCCACAGGCATGCTCCTGCTAAGTGGTAGAACCAGGATTTGAACCCTGATCTACTGTCATCATAGCCTGTACTCTTCCCACTCCAGAGCACACAGCGAGGATTTGTGAAGTGCTGCCAGTGAATAGCAAACATTTAACGAGTATCAGGAAGCAATGAGCTCTATTTCTCAGAGACTAGACATGCAAAAGAAGTG
Source organism: Lyroderma lyra (assembly GCA_004026885.1). Lineage (NCBI taxonomy): Eukaryota > Metazoa > Chordata > Mammalia > Chiroptera > Megadermatidae > Lyroderma > Lyroderma lyra. The sequence goes on along the minus strand of PVJL010010393.1, from coordinate 23,622 downwards.
ATTAAACTCCCCCTGTCTACTGGATTATAAATCCTTCCTTTGCTACTAACCGGGTGGCCACGGGCACCTCACTTCCCCTTCCTGAGGCCCATAACCCATCTCTGTAAACTGAGCTTAGACCAGGTGATTTCCAGGTCTTTCCCAGCTCTGACATTCTGAGGACTACAATCTTTGCAAGCAGTAGGGGTGGGCAGAGTGTGGGAGAAGTCAAGTGAGTTTACTGTACCGACCCTGATTTTTTTATTGTGAGACAGAGAACAAAACTCGAAAGTTTGTTCACTAAATTAAAGTTCAACATATACTGAATAGCTACCATGTGCCAGACCCTGGCATGTGCTGAGGGTTCAGAAATAAACTTTTAAAACATTGTCCTTACTATGTAATATGTATAAAGGGAAAGACGAATATGACAGGAAATCATTACAATAATAATAATAGCTAACATTTACATGACACTCGCTCTTTCCCAGAAAATTTTCTGAGCACTTGAAACCTTTTAATTCCTTCTCATCTTCCCAAGCGTCTGTGAGGTGGGCGCTATTATTGTCGCCATGTATGTATGTACGCCGAAGAAGTATCCCTGAGGGGTAGACATAACGATGGCAATGTTGGAAGCGAGGTAGCATTGTGCAGGGTGAACGGGTGTTTTCGTTCCCCTAATACTTCTGCTGTTCCTTAGTTGACCCTTCTGCCATTTAGGATCAGTCACACACACACCCAGCTGGAGGGAGGGGATTTTCTGCAAAGAGCAGAGAAGGCTTTAGACTCTAAAGTTTAGAGTTTTAAAACTCAAAATGTGGGCTGTGAAGTAAACAAAGCTGGTGAGTTAGAGCTCGTTTTCCTATCCCCAGGGACCGGGGGAATGGGGGGAAAGAGGCATGCCCAGATCCCCCGAGAAATGGAGCAGACCCCAGAGCAGGAACGGTGGGCACGCTTGTTAGATGTGCCCGACATGGCCCTGCCAAGCTGTTCCCTGGGCACTGACCTGGCAACAGAGCACGTGTGCCCTGATGTGAGAGCAGTTGGAAGTAGCAGGGGTCTTAGCCCTGCAAGGTTTCCCTCTGGCCAGCACCGTGTGCACAGCAGAACGAATGTCCGTCTTCCTAGTTGGGCGGAGGTCAAGAGGGTCACTGGGCCTGAAGAGTCCTCTAGAACGGGAACAAGGGGGAATGCTGCCAGGGGGAAATGACACCCCTGGACCAGAATGGGAGTGGATGTCTCCTGGCTGCTGCAAAGAGGCAGGGGGTGCGGAGGCCAAGACAGAAGCTCCTTGGGGGCAGGGGTCTCTGTTTGCTTTGTTCACTGCTCCATCCCGTGGGCCTTGGTCAGGCACTAGGTGATCGGTCAGTATTTGTTAAATGAATGACCTTAAGGGTGCTGCCTCTGGACTTAGGCTGTTGGGTTTCAAACTTCAGCTCTGCCTTTTACTAGTTTGTAGTCCTAGGGCAAATCTCTTCTCGGTGCCATGCCTCATCTGTGAAATGGGGATAAAAATAGTGCAAATCAGTACTGACTGGAGATGAAAAGAGAATGCGTGTAAAGCACTTAGTATCTGGCAGAGCACACACGCTCACTAGTATTAATATTTGCTCTTCATATTAGTAGATGCCACTGTCCCCACCCTTGCCCTGCACCTTAGCATTGTTTAAGTGACCCCTCCCCTACTGAACTTAGACACAACCTTGAGGAGAAGATGAGGACTGCAGAACTGGCTAAGACCAACTTCCCACCACCACAATACAATGAAGATTCCTAGTAGAAATTAAGTTAAGCGCTTAAAAATAAAGTTACTTTTCTTGCACAATAGATTTTGTAGGCTGATAGTCACATTCAGGAAGAGTACAAGTCTGTGAGGATTAGGTGCCTTGGAGACCCTTGCTAGCTTTTTAAATTGAGCATGTTTACTCACAGAGCAACTTACCTCTCACCTTACTTGTTTTTCTAGAAAAGCACAATCTTACAGGTGAGTACTACTCATAGGACTCAGCCTTAAGGCAATGAGGACAAGTCTAGGAAACAGAACTCTGTCTTTCCCTCTTTGTTCCACTTCTTCCTCCCAAAAGAGCTCTGGGCTTTCCTGAAGAAATTCAGTACAGAGGGTTTTATTTCTTGTTAGGATATGCTTTCCTGGGGGTGAGAGACAAATAGCATCATTAAATTTTTATTAAAACACACACACACAACTGAATTTACCTGGCTTCCCACTTATCTAAACACCAACAGGTCTGTCCTATTTGCCGAGGATTGTCCCCCTTTTAGCATTGAATGTTCCACACCCCAGGAAACCCCTCAGTCCCAGACCAAAACAAACAAACAAACAAACAAAAAACCGATGCCCCCGAATGTCCTGGATGAACCCTAAATGCCAATGACAATTCAAATAGATTTGTCAGTCCACGGGAGCATTTGAAGATTTGTTTGTGTAATGGGCAAGGAAATGCACAAAATGAAATTGGAAGAGCTCATCCTATGGGGCAAAAATAAAACTGATCTTCCTTGGGCTCTTTCCATTCTGCTTGGTATGGGCAAGCTGGCCCTGAGGAACCTGCATAGGCAGAGGCCCCCTGCCCGAAACACCGATTTGGCAATGAGGAAATGGGAGGCAGAGAGAAGACTTCCAAATAGAGTCATGCTGCAAGTCTGCAAACCTTGTCTTGGTATCCTTCCCATAACAGCCCTCACTTTCGGTCAGGCTCTGGGTCCCCCAACAAATCCCAGGTCATTCCCATGTCTCCAAGTCACCATCAAGTCTATCTGCCTATGCAGAGCCCTGTGGTTTATCCTCACGCAAAGGAGCAGCACAGGCCTGGAGGTTCCCCTCAGGACACAGGGAGTGGCCGCCTGAAATCTCTGTGTGCGTCCCTTCCCCTCAGACCAAGTGTCTCTTTCCTAGTGTCCTCAGGCCGCCCAGGATTGGCCCACTGCACACAGATTGAGTTTCTGGTCGCAGAGAATGTGGCACACACAGCCTGGTTCTGTACCTCGTGGGTGGAAGGAAGTTGCCCATCGGACTGTGGACATTTGGCTTTGAGGTTGAATTCCTGAAGCCGCAGTGCTCCTTTGATGGGTCAGCATCTTTCACTCTACTGCAGTCAAGTTGTTGGCCAGCCTGCCATCATCTAAGGCTAGCTTGGGGCCAGAGGCTCTGCTCTCAGCATGGCTCGTCACCTGGCTGCTGGCTTGAGGCCTCAGCTCCTCACCATGAGGACCTCTACGTAGGGCTGGCAGCATGTCTTCATGACATGAGAGTCAGCTTCCCCTGAGGTGAGCGATCTGAGAGAGAAAGCACAAGGGAGGCCACAGTGCCTTTTAAGACCTGATCATGTACCATATCTTCCCGCATGTTTTATTGGCTAGGGGAAAGTCACTGAGTGCAGCCTGCACTCAAGGAGAGAGGATCCATGGAGGGAAGAGTAGCAGAAGATTTGTGAACATATTTTAAAGCATGGTTTCCTAAAACATTAAGTGGCTGGACCATGGATGAACTTCCACAATGGCTGGTTCTTGTTGTAGCACACTAGGTAAAGCATGGGCTTTGAGTCAAATCTGAGTTTATAATCAGGCTTTGCTTCTTTGTAGTTTGTGTGATCTGGGGCAAAAGGATCATCTCTAAACCTTGTCTGTAATATGAAGATAACAATAGTAATTATTTCATAGAATTTATTAATATTTAGATGAGGGACATGCAGGGACAGACCTAAACTGTACGGGGCCCAACACGTTGACATTTGACGGGGCTCTCCTTAAGAAAAAGGAAGGCAAAATGACAATCGTAAGTTAGATACAAAATGAACATTTACATAGAATTACAAATGACAAAAGTAACACTTTTTAAAAGCTGACAAATACCATAAATACCACAAAATACCTTCTTTCTTACTTTTTGACTTAATACTTTTGGATCACTCTTCAATATGACAAATATTTTTGTAATATTTTCCATAGTCAGAAGAGAAAGATAATTCAGTCTTTCCTTAGTATGATGAGAATTTAGTTTTTATTATTGAGAACTTATTTATTATTCAGCTTCACGGCTCATTACTGATCATGTCAGGCATGTTTTTAGGGTGGTTGTCAAATCTGGAAACCTCTGTCAGGATTCTTTTATACATGAGTTTAGGACATTCCAAGTGTTCCCCGTGTAGTCAGTTGATGGCACCCATTACCTGGGACCATTAAAAAGGGTCATAAGGGAGGAGTTCAAAGCTTCAGCTTCTCTGTAAATCTTCCCCTGGAAGCAGGTATGCGTGTATCAGGGAGACGCGCATGTACGAGCTACTCAGGAAATGGGAGAAACATGAAGACAATCCTCATCTTCCCGCTCCATTGCCCCAGGCAAAGTCAGGGATTTCCCAGCTTTGACTCATCTCTCTCCATCTCTAGTAGCCCCTCCAGGGCCCCACAGAAGACAGGGACAAAAATGCACCCTGTGGTGTGGTACAGGGGGAAGAACACTGGACTCAGAATGGAAAGACCTGAGTTTGAATCCTGGCTTTGGCACTTATCAGCTGTGTGACTTTAGAAAATTACCCAATCTTTCTGTGTCTGTTTCCTCATCTCTGAGATGTGCCTAGCTTTGCCAGTCTCATAGGTCATTGCATAGATAGTGACAGGATATAAGTAAAGGGCTTTGTAAATTGCACAGCAATTTTACTAAAGTGTTTTGGTGCCTAGAAGTTCCTGAGAAATCAGTCTGGACACTATCTGCATCTATAAACATCTTAATTTCTTTGTTTTCTGTGGCCTAAAGGATTGGAAATTCAAATTGGTTTTTAATCAAATTTGGCATAAAGAACAGGACAGCGAAATTGTGCTGTCTTTCCACAAAAAGGTATTGAGTTCCAGCTAGTTCAGTAATTTGTGCTAGAGGTGGGGATTCGAAGGTAGACAAGCCCAATCCTGGCCCTTCAGGTACGTAGGGCAGGTAGCTGGAGGAGGGTGGGTTCAGCTTCCAAGCCTGCTAGGTCTATAGACTTGGTCTCCCTGTGCCTCAGTGTATCCAGAGAGGGCTGTGGAAACAAGTGAACAAAAGCCCGAGACCTTGGAGAACACTCGGACAGTGTCTGACAGAACCATCAGAGGGCGACACGGAGCGCCGTAGAGACAGGCTGTTCTCCTTGGGGAATGTACAGGCAGCTTTGAAGTGCCGCTAGGACAAAGCAGCCCACCCATCCTGGAGGTGCAGCCACTTGTAATTTACTCCTCCATGTGGGCGCTGGAGCTCCAGTCTCATAAATACATCACCCACTCAGACCCACCCTGTGTAAAGGAAGACTGACAGAAGAAAGGGTGCCGGAGGGGAGGAATCACTAAATTAAGAAGGTCCCTGGGAGTGACTGGCCTGCAGACATGACTGAGTCCCCCAAGTTTCTCTCTTTAAAGTATAAATATTTCCAACTAAGATCACAGACTCCCTCATCATAAAATCAATAAAACCACAGGGGAAAATGACCTCTCACTTGACTGCACCGGAGATATCTCCAACGGAGTCACTCCCCCTCCCATAGAAGCAGCGGTGCTGGCACTCAGGATTTGAAATCCAGGCGCTGCTGTGGAGAATTTGAGGCTAAGAGCAAAGCAGGTGGGTGGGTGCGTGTCTACCTTGTTTTACTTGCTTTGTTTTATGTTGGCTTCTGGGCAACTGCTGCTGCAACATGAGACTTTTTCCTGGAGTCACACCTGGGTTCAAGCTTCTGCTCCTCTAATAACTGACTGGGTGTCTGGGAAAAGTAGCACCTCTCCATCCCAGCTTCCTTATCTAGTAAATGGAGGATGATAATGTAAGGGCAGCTGCCCTACAGGGGAGATGACAAGATCATGAGCTCTGTCCAGGCAGATGCTTTGTAAATCACAAAGCTTCTGATGAACAACAGCTTTTATTATTAAAAGGTAAAAGCACCAATCCTGTTAATGTATCTGTTAGAACTTCTTATGCTGTAAGTGACGGAGAACCTAATTCAAACTGGCTTAAACTACATGGGAACAGTTTGACTCATGTAATGAAAAAGGGCTGAGGTGGGAGTGATCCAGGTGAGACTAGATTCAAACGATGTCACCATTTCCCACAGTGACCACAAGTCTCACAGTTTAACAAGATGCAAACTGGAGGAAGGGTGATCTGCTTTCCAGTAACTTCTGTGGAACAGAAATGGAAAGAGATGAGAGAAGAACTCTTCTTTTTCCAGACTCTTACCAAGTTTTATCATATGTATCAAATTTCATTGGCTTTCTTCACATGGTCAGGGGATAAGATATTTTGATTGGATGAAGACAATCAAGGCCCATCCCCAGATCTGGGGGCATAATTGCAATACCAAATAAACCACATTTGGAGGAGTTATTTTATCATAAGAAAAGTGAGTAGATGCTGAGTTGCACAAACAACATCTATCCAGCACAGTCCACCCCATTTAGCTAACCAATACCCACACTCACCTATATCTCCATAAATATACCTTCAAAAGTACCTACTCTCTTTATAAATATACCTCTTTTCTCAGAGAAACAAGCAACAATTCATCTAGTCTGCTTCTCGAGTGATGTGCACTCCTCACCCACAGCGCGCTTAATGGTCCTGTGTGGTTTAGTGAGGCTAAGTGGTAAATTTAATCACTACCGGTGCACCCAGTAAATAAAAATGGAGAGGGAACAGGGAAATTGCAGTAAAAACTCTCATTTGGAAAGGGAAAAACAGGAAACAACTCTCCATGGTCACCACTTCATAGCCCATATCATATTTTACCAGAAATCACATGGACATCTGCCCAGCAGCCAGTTCTGCCCACTGGAGGGCTCCCTTGGCCCTTTGCCCTCTGTGGCCCCTGCTTGTCTCTTCAGGAAAATCTTTCCTGTGGATTGTCCTTCATGAACCATATGATGTATGGATTGAAGAGGATGCCCCTTCTGGGGGCTGAACTGTTTTAGCAACTCTCTTCCTGCTGGTGTGAGTTTGGGTATCTAGAAATTGCTATCACAGACCATTGTGAGTCAGGTTTCAGGTTTCTTTGGATAAAAGATGCCCTTAGAAAGTTAATGGATTTCAATAACATGGATTGGTCTTAAGAGTGTCATACTAAGTGAAATAAGCCAAATAGAAAAGGACAAGAACCACATAATTTCACTCATCTGTGAAGAAAACAAGACTTTGAGTGGTGAGCATGCAATAGAATATACAAATGTTGTACAAGTTCCGACGATTAAGTTTGCCACCATGCACTTACGTTGTCAGCACCATACAAACAACTTGGTAAGGTTTCATAACCTTGGTGTGTCTCACAGCTGTGTTCATGTTGATGTGTGGTGGCATCTTGCTGAGTGGCACTCATTATTGTTGTTTTCATGTGTTGTCTCAAGAATGTCAGAACTTGAATTAAAGCAACAAACAAACATTAAATTTTTTGTTAAACTTGGCAAGAGTGGAAGTGAAATTAGGGACATGGTAGTCCAAATTTATGTGGATAATGCCATGAAGAAAATGGCAATATACAAATAGATTAAACATTTTTCTGAGAGGAAAGAAAATGAGAAAGTGTTACTGATGAAGACAGGTCAGAGCAGTCAGCAACGAGCCAAACTGATGAAAACATTGCAGAAATTTGTCAAATTATGTGTCAAAATCATCAGTTGACTGTGAGAAGTATAGCAGATCAAGTAAACATCAACAGAGAAAAAGGAAAGTCTAAATTGAAAATCTTGGCATAACAAAGTTGTGTGCAAAAGTGATCCAGAAGGAGCTCACCAATGAACAAAAGCAAAGGAGTCAAAGTTTGCCAAGATCTTTTGGAGAGGCAAAACAATGTTTTGGGCTGTGTTATCTATCACTGGTGACAAAACATGGGCGTACCAATATGACCCTGAAACAAAGCATCAAAGTGCCAGTTCTCCATGACCAAAAAAGTTCCATCAGTCCAAATCAAGAGTCGAAATTATGTTGCCGAACTTTTTTGATATCAGAGGAATTGTTCATTATGAGTTTGTACCAACTGGACAAGGAGTCAACCAAGTTGACTATTTGTAAGTGCTGAAAAGACTGCATGAAAAAGTCAGATGAAAATGACCTGAACTTTTCACCAAAAATTCATGGCTCTTGCATCATGACAATGTACCAGCTCATACACCACTATCTGTGAGGGAGTTTTTAGTCAGGGCACAAATACCTGTAGTGGAACACCCTCCCTACTCACCTGATCTGGCCCCCAATTACTTTTTTCATTACCCACAGATAAAGGAAATATTGAAAGGAAGACATTTTGATAATATTCAGGACACCAAGGATCATATGATGACAGCTCTGATGGCCATTCCAAAAAAAGAGTTTCAAAATTACTTTGAAGTGTGGACTAGGCACTGGCATCTGTGCATAGTTTCCCAAAGGGAGTTCTTCAAAAGTGATATTCAGCAATGAGGTATATAGCACTTTTTCTAGAATGTGTTTGCCAACTTAATTGTCAGATCTTATTTGTATTATAAAGTTGTACACCTGAAACTTACATAATGTTGTTTATCAATGTTATCCCAATACATTGAATTTTTTTAAAAAGTTAATGGATTCCAGTTGTTTTGCTTCTGACTAACACCATGGACAGTAATGAGAGTCAGAGATCTTAGCATGTCCTAGTCTTTGAAACTAGAATGTGCCTGGGAATAGCTATCTCTTGGCAATAGCCCCAGGTGGTCTGGCCATCCCTTTAGCCCTCAGTTTATTATAATATTTTTATCTTGGCTTCTACCTAAGAATAATTTAAAACAAGAGGCTAGGTGGAGATGACTTACAAAACTATCCCTTCCTCTCAATAACAACAAAAATATTAGGAGTAACATTTATTGATTCCTTACTATGCAGCAGGCACTGTACTAAAGGTTTTATGTGTATTAACTTGTTTAATTGTCATAGTGTCTCTACGAGACAAGAACTGTAATTATTGCCATTTTGCAGAAACTAAGCATGGAGCAGTAAAGAACGTGCTCTTAAATGGCAGAGCAGGGGATTCAAACCCAGGCAGCCTGGCTCCACGGTCCTGTGGGGCTCTAACCATGGTTCTATCTTCCTAAGGGTGTGTTGACTTCTTTGTTTAAGGCATAACAGAAGGCGCTTGGGAGGAGTCTCTCCTAGGCCTTAATCTTATTTCCTGTTTGGTCCTTTGTTCCCTTCCACCTTTCTTCTGCTAACTTTGACTTGAGGATAGAGAACTGAGATTTTACTGGATTCCCAGACAACTGTAACTGCAGGCCATTGGCAAAAAACAAACAAACAAACAAAACAAACAAAAAAAAAACCAAACTCTTAGTAAATCTGTACTTTCTTCCCTCTCACTTTTGGATAGACTGGATTCAATTAGGTGAATCTCTTCCTTGGAAGACCTTGCCAAAGAAGTTATCAGCACACTCTAAAAGGTGAAATTTTCTTATAATATCTTTTAATGCTACAGCCTCAGGGAAGACACAGTCTGAATTTTAAGGCAATGGGTTAACCAGTTGTCTTCCAAAACATAAAAAAGAATTACTGAATTTTCATACTAGTTCTTGCCTTTCACCAAAATGTGTCTGTTTAGCCTTGCAAAATCCCACTTCTGGTACTAGATTATGTTTCAGTTAGGAACTTTTGGTTTCAACTTAAACTAACTTAAGCAGAAAATAGATGTATTGGAAGGCTACTGGAAGCTCAGAGAATTGAGGGGACACAGACCCTGTATTTCTTTAATGAATAGTGAAGTTGAGCACTATTTTCATTTATTAGCCACTTGGGTATCATTTTTTGTGCAGTGCCCATTCAAGTCTTTTACCTCTTTTTCTTTTGGGTTTTTTCCTTTTTTTCTTATTAAATGTGAAAATTCTTTATATATTCTACAAGCAAGTCCTTTGTGTGTTGTATACTGCACATATCTTTTCTCACTTGCTTTTTCACTCTCATTGGCATCTTTTGAAGAACAGAAGCTTTAAATTTTAATCTGGTCCAATTTATTGTTTTATTTTAATGGTTAATACCTTTTGTGTTCTATTGAAGAATATGTCATCCTCCAAGGTCATGAAGACATTTTATGTTTTATTCTAGAATATGTATTGGTTTTCCTTTTACATTTAGATTTACAAGGCATCTGAATAGATATTTATGTATTGGATGAGGTAGGGATTTGAGATTCATTTTTTCCCATATTGATAGCCAATTGAAAATGAGTAATGTTGAGAATTTGGCCAAATGCCCACTCCTTTGTGAACTATTCCCACTAAATCCTACTTAAAATTAACTTATTAATTATTTCTAATTAATTCAACAAACTTTTTTGCATATATGGTACTCTGTAGTTTAGCTAGATTGGCAAGGAAAGGTCTTTCTGAGAGCTGACATTTGAGCTCAGACTTGATTAATGAAAAAGCCAAGAGTGGAGTTGGGGAAGAAAAGTCCAGGAAGAGGAAACAAGTAGGTAGATAAAAGCTTGACATGTTTAAGGAACAGGCCCAGTGCAGCTGAGGTACAAAGCTCAAGAGAACGTGGTGCACAAGCTCATTCTGTCAAATGGGAGATGGAAGGGAAAAGAATCAGACTGGTCTCATCACAGACAATAGGGCCCTGCCTACTAAGTTCTGAGGGAAAAGTGTTTCAACCCAGGGTTCTCTCTGTCAAGAGTGAGGGCAGAATAAAAGCCTTACAAGACTTACAAGAACTCAGAAATGTGACCTGTAGAGCAACATTTCTTAGAATTCTTAAGTGGCAATCAACTCCAACAAGGTGAGGACAGGAAGAGAAAGCAAGGAGCCCACCCAAGGAAGACAATGAAGGGAGGTGCCCTGTGAGAGCCTCTTCCCGAGGGAAAAACTGGGCCAGACTGGAGCAGGCATGGAAGATGCTTTGAGCATTTTGAGCTCAAATGCTTCCAATGCATTTTCCACAACGTTGCTCAAATAAACTTGATAAAGTTTTAGATTACCTTCCCCTCTCAGTTTAAATTCCCTTAATGGCTCCCCATAAGTTTCACAATAAAATCCAACGTTCATGGTGCTATAAAAGGTCCTTTGGTATTGACCCCAGCCCATCTCATCATTTTGGATGGCTACTCACTATGTCCCTCTGCTTTAATCACTGATTGTTTTTTACAGATTTCTTTAAGCTATTTTATTTGCCACATTGGAGCTTTTGTACCTGCCGTTCTCTCTCAGCAAGGAAACCTTCTTCCCCTCCTTGCCCTGGTAGATTTTCCCTTGTTTTTCAACCTCATTATCTTGGGGAAACATTCCTTGATACCTGTGCTCTCTTCCTACCCACCACTGGGTGATGTCCCCATGGTTTCACCGCATGAGTTCTCTATGTCACTCACCTCTAAGTACCATTCTGTCTTTATTTAATTTTTTAACTTATTGATCTCTTCTCATTAGATTATCATCTCCTCGAGAGGAGGGACTGCATTTTCGTCATTGTTGAAGTCTCTATAATGGCTTCTTTATAGTCAGGCTGCTTAGGTTAAAATCTGAGCTGCCATCACTTGCTATCTTGGGAACACTGAGTCTCAGTTCCTCGCTTGCAAAATGATGTGATATTTTTATGTACAGCACCTGGCACATAGAAGAGGCTGGGTAAAATGTGTGGAATGAATCCATGCAGATGGGCAGAGTTCCCAGGTGGGAACCTCTCTCAGCAGGGGAGTAGGGATGACTCACCTCAATCAATCTTGATTCCTCCCTGCCCCTCCCACAGAGGAGTGCTCAGCTTCCTCTCCAGGACCGATGTTAAGCCTTGAGAGGTGTAAGGAAAATCTGAAAAATGCAGGCTCGTTTCCTTTTCATGTTCATCCATGTATTGTATCTCATAGGGCAAAAATTTCTAAAGCAGGGCATTGTCTGACTATTATTACGAGGCTGTCTAAACATGGTGCTACTTTAGGACCCAGGTAATATGCAGGCCACCCAATTTAATTTGAATTTCAGATAAACAAAAAGTGCTTTTTCTAGTATAGCGTGTTCCGTGCAATATTTATTTATCTGAAATTCAAGTTTAACTAGAAGTCTTCTCTTTTCATTTGCTAAATCTAGCAACCCGACCTCTGATTCCCTTCTAGTCCTTGCACAGTGATAAATGCAGCCCCACTTCAGGGCTAATGTTTTGTAATGTGCACCATCTAGTGGTTACATGAACAAGGACACCTCTAAGAGAACGTGAAAGCAGCATTGCGAGAAAGTTGTAAAGAAACAACTGTACTTTAATTTAAAAATGCTTTTTAAATTTAACTTACTTCTTTGGATGTGGTACCCATGATCAGATCAATAGTGCAGAGAGCCCAGAGGATATCTGAAATCCCTTGTTAGTCACACAGTGTTTAAACAACAATATTAACCTGGCTGAGGCCTTGGGCTCCTCTGTTAACATGTAAATGTGAATACACAGCCTTGTCCTTCATATATTATGGTACCCTGCATTCCTAATGATTATTTGACAATAAGCACGTGGCACCCAGCAGGCTCTATAAAATACAGTGTCAGTTGGTGCAATTTTGTTAAACCCAACTGAGCCTGTAGGCGACACAGAAAGCAGTCGTTTCCTATTTGCTATTTTACCCAAGACGGGTGTAGGGTTAAGTGCCCAAGGGAATCGGCACCATCCAGTGGGCCCCTGGCTGCACAGGCAATCACCGGGTGTTTTTAAAAATACCAGTGGCTGTGCCTTCCACCTTCCTGCTCCCTTTTCCCCTCCTCCCTCCCTCTTCCCTTACCCCTCCTTCTCTTCTTTTCCTTTCTGTTTAAATCATGCAAGTTTATACATCGACAAAGGAGCTCATTATGCCATACTGAAGACGTAATAAGAGATGGACAATGAAATCAGATTTCACTGTAAGGCTTGAGATATTTTAGAGAGAAAAATCTCTCATCCTCAGCATAGCTACTGAGGCAGATAGTCTCTTTGTTTTATTTTGTTTCCAGTTTCTGTGGTCTTTATTCATCACAAATACTCATTAGGAAATGGGATAGGAACTCCTTTTGAAATTTAGCCAGGGTAAAAACCCAGAGCTCAATTTATTCTTTGAATAGGTTTTAAAGCTAGAGGGTGAGAGGGAGTTTGGGGATGGAAATTTATTTTCAAATACCCTCCAAATTGACAAAGTGTCTTATATAATTATAACAATAATTGTAATAATAATAAATAGTAATGCTTGCAATTTGTTAAGGGTCTTTTATTTGCCAGACATTAATCAGGATGCTTCACACATTTATCTTTTTTAACTCTCAACCCAGCGGCTAGAAACTATATCCCTGTGTTACAGATGGGAAACTGAGGCTCAGATTTTTCATTTCTGAGATGACACAGCTGATAAGTGGCATAGCTGTTCGTCACACCCAGCTTTGTCTGACTGCAAATCCTTCACTGTCTCTACTCTGACATTCTAAGGCTACCGTGCATAGTTGTGCTGATTTCCCTCCCCTCTAAGCTCATGCTTGTGATGGAGGGGTCTGTGTCAAGTCCCTCCTATGTCAATGACACGCGATTTCCAGCCACACCACCTGGCATTTTGAAATCCTTGAAACGGGATTTTTAAAAATTCACTTCCTTTTGGCTGGCCCTAGAAGTCAAAAGCAGGTTTCACTTTCTACAGCACTTACTTTTGAGTAGCTGAGTCACCTTGGGGGTCTTACTGGGACTTTGGTGATGACATTAAAAGCTGAACAGTCATACCTCAGTATATTGTGGGCTTGGTTCCAGGCCCCCACAATAAAGTGAGTATTGCGGTTGAGGAGTAATGTTTTTGTTGGTGGAGGGTCTTGCCTTCAATTTGTAAAAATGTGCAACATCTATGAAGTGCAATGAAAGCAAAGCACAATAAAATGAGGTGTGCTCATACCCAAGACCCTGCGGACACCCCCTTGGAAGGAGAAATAAGAAAACCAACCATTTATGAAAACAATAGGTTGAGACATACCAACCCAGAAATGGTGTTTCAGAATCAATCCATTCCTCATGTTGTTTCAAGTTCTCTCACACCGAGATGATGTCACTTCCTCTGGGAAACCTGTGACTTGCGTCTGCCCAGGCCCATGAACGATTCCCTCCAGCCCCCACCCCTCACCGCACCTGTGCACATGCCTCTGTCCCCACTCTCAAGCCTGTGTATCAGAGGCAGTGGGCTCTGGGGTACGTGTGCATACATGGCCCTTTCTCCAGACTGTGGGCTCCCAGGCAGAGCAGAACTGCCCCAGACTGACTGCAGCTTCCTCAGTGAGCTTGTGGGTATCCAAGAGGAAGGGGTCCCAGGACACGTGGAGTGAGCAGTGAGCAGGGAGGAGGCACCTTTGCAGGGCCTTGCCTGAGGACTCAGCCTTGAGCGGATTCGTCCCTCTGGAGAGCTTTGACAACCTCAGTGGTGTGGTAGCATAGTAAATCTGGTCCACGTCACAGCCTCTAGTTTTTCTGAGCATCCTAGGTTTTTCTGAACAACTTCAGCCTCTCTTCTGTGACTCCATATAGTTGTCACAGGACTTAACATGCTCATTCCTTCATTTATCAAATACTTCTTGCCAGCCTGTTAGGGGCCAGGCACTGTGCCAAAGGCGGGGTGGCTGGTGCCACGGATACAACGTGAACAAAACGCTCACAGCTCCTGTGCCCAGGGAGCTCACAGACAAGGGGAGAGGCTTGTCATCACCTACACTGAAATTCCCTTCCCAGGACACTGCGAGCTCCTCAAAAGCACACATTAGGTTGTATTCACATTTTAACATTTTCATTGTGTTTTGTCTTTTAGTTTATTACATCATTCACAAACTGTAAAATGCGCCCTTTTAAAGTGGGCCGTTTGGTTTCAGTCTATTCACAGCGTTGTGCTGCCATCACCACTATCTAATAGCAGAGTGTTTCCTCACCCCCCGAGGAAACCCTGTCTCCAGTAGCAGTCACTCACCACTGCCCCCTGCCCCCGTCCCTGGCAACCACTAATCCAGTTTCTGCTCTGTGGGCTTGCTTTTTCTAGAAGGTTCACGTGAATGGAATCATGCAATATGCAGTCTTTTGTGTCTGACTTCTTTCACTTAGCACACTATTTCCGAGTTTCAGCCACACCGTGGCATGTATTCGTATTTCATTCCTTTTTATGGCCAGTGATATTCTATTATATGGACATACCACATTCTGTTTACGCAGTCATCCGTTGCTGGATAGTTTATTTCCTTTTCCATTTTGTACCTCAGCGTCTTCCCCCACCTCCCTCTTACCCTCAAATACTTACGATTCCACACCTAGCACGTTATAGGCACTGTAATTAGACATCTGATAAAGGTTCCAGTCGAAGAACATTGAAAGGCAACATTTTAAACATTTTAAAATAAATGCTTTATTTTAAAAGTTTTAAATTTATAGAAAAGTTGCAGAGATAGTACAGCATTCCTGGGTGCACATCACCCAGTTTCCCCTATTGTTAAAATCTTACATGCTGTGGTACTAAGGAACCAGCGCCGTTCCATTACTATTAACTAGATTTTACATTTTATTAGAATTTCTCTGGTTGTTCCCTAATGGCCTTTTCCTATTCCAGGCCCCCATCCAGGAGACATTTAATCATCATGTCTCCTTTGGCTCCTTGGATCTCTCGGTTTCTCAGGCTTCCCTTGTTTTTGATGACCTCGAGGAGTGCTGGTCAGGTTCTTTGTAGAATGTCCCTCAGTTGAGGTTTACCTGATGTTTTTCTTATGGTTAGACTGGGGTTATGGGTTTTCAGGGGATGGCCACAGACGTGAATGCAGACATCATTTTAAAATTGCTGTGAGGAGCCCTGGAACTAAGAAGTGAGACCAAATCTGCCAGTATTTTTCAGAAAAATCAGAGAAATTTTACTTTGGAGAACATTAAATGGTAGAAGTGCTGTGAGGACGATTCCCTGGCTCTCCCCACATCCCCAAAGAGAGCTATGTGTTACCCTTCTTCATGGTGGTGAAACAATGAGCCTCCATCTGACACATAAATACAACTTGACATATGAATAGGTTCTATGTCCATTGGTCCTAGAGTGTGACCTTGGGTGAGTCAGGTCCTCGTTCTTAGTGTCTGTAGAAGGCTGGAACTGATGATCCCCAAGTCTCTTCCCACCGTGGCGGCCTGTGCTCTGTGGGGATGAGTCTGTCCCCTCAATGTCCAGCAAATTGTGCAGTGTGGCTCCCCATTCTCCCACATCAGTCCTGAGCTATTGTATTCAGGTGGCATATGCCTCCAAAGAATATTCCCACCCAGTTCCACTACTAAGAGCTTGCTTGCAGATAAACACACTGAAAAAACAAACCCTAGACCTTTGCCGTGTGGCTCTCCACCCTGAGGAGCCCCGTGAGCATTCCAGAGCAACAGTGCCCAAGCGGGACCCTTGTCCTGGCTGTCCCTGCTCCCCTGCTGACACAGCACAAGGGTCAGAGCGACGAGGGTCACAGCCAGATCCACCCACCACACAGCACTGGAGACGCTTTCACCCCAAGGGGCTGTTTTGGTTCAGCAGCTCCTGTGACTCAAATAAGTTAATCACTGATGACATGAGATTAAATTATAACTGGACAGCAGACAAGATAGTTCAGGCTTTGTGGGGGGGTGGGGTGGTGGTGACACTGAACTGTGGCATGGGGCATTGCTCAGAAGACGCCTGGGTCTGAGAAGTGTGCAGTGGCTGAGAACTTCAGGTCCATGTTTGCTCCTAGAGGCCACCCTGTCCAAAGAGGGAAATGTGCTGAGGACTCCCCACTGCATTTTCACTGTCTTAGAAAACCAGTTCAGGCAACAACCGGGCTCACTAGAAAAGTCCAATTTAAAAAGTCCAGTTAAGAGGGAGCATTGCCCCGCCACCCCAGCTGGGGCTCCCGACCAACTATGCGGGGTGACAAGGAGGGGAGGAGCAGAGAGCGAGGAGGCAATGGAAAGGTGGAGAAGGATGGACAGGAGCTGGGAGGTGAGAGGTCATTCCTACAGCCTGCAGCGCCTGCTTGTGGATTGCTCCCACTCCAGCAAAGGCAGGTCTTTGAGGACCTGCCCACCCATCCCACATGCAGCGCCTCTGTCATTCCCAACCTTAGCCTCCCACCCCAATTTTGGGCCTGAAAAGGTGGAAGTGAAAGACTACGTGCAGGCTCCTCTGGGGCCTGATTTTTATGCTTCCAACGTTGATTTTACTTCTAGTAAAATGGCCCTTTGGTGCCACATTGACGAGCGTGGCCGTAGATGTTGGCCATGGATGCTGCCATTCTGCCAGCTTCAGAGACCTCTCATTTCCAGCCAGGACGGTTCTGGAAGTCAAGCCTATTCATCCAGGAAGCCCCGGCAACACTGCCCTGATGCCATTGGGCTTGGCAGGCTATTCATGAAGCCAGTCTCACTAGAGAAAGAAGATAATGAAGAACAAGGTAGATGGAACCAAAAATAGGAATGAGGCCACATTACAAATAGGGGAGACAGAGGACTCCTCTGTGAGTTGCTGAAATGTGGGCTTCCTGCCCAGAAGGGTCCCGGGAGCCCAGTTGAATGGTGGGTGACTTGTGCTTGATTTTCTACCAAGAGCCCTATTCTTATCAGTCCCACTGCCTTGTCCCATAAATGTGCACCACACAGCGTCCTGTCCCTCTTCTTTTGCTCATACTGTTCCTCTGATCTAGAATGTCTTTCTCTCCTTTCTGCACATCGCCCACACCTGCCAACCATCAAGACCTGGCCGAGGTGTCATTTCCACCAGAAAGCCTTCCAGGAAACTTCAGGTTGGACCTCGGGCTCCTAAGCTTAGGTTTGGTACCTAAGCTTCCTTGCATTGATTACAACAGTATCTGTGGGTTCTCAACCCTGACACGTGTTTTAGCATCACTTAGGGAACCTTGTTAAAAGCATACATCCTAGATGCCCACATCTCCCAGGGTGAGGTTTGGGAAGCTGTGTTTTTATTAGTGTGTTTTGAATTCCAGACCAGGGTTGGGTGTATCTTTTCTAGTCTGTGTCCCCTGGACTTGGGCACATAGGTCATGGAGACTGTGTGTCACTGTGCCGAAATAGGCCTGGCAGGAAGGTATGCAGAAGTGTAAGATCCACAACCTTTCATTCACACCATTTCCATCCATTCGTAGGTCCCAGAGCCTGGGCTGGGGTTGCAAGAGCAAAACCCAGCATGGTCTGTTCTCACACAGCTTGTAGTCTAGTAGGGGAGACGGAGGCAAATCAAATTACCTACACACATTACTGCGAAGTGCAACATGGAGTTATAAAGGAAAGCCCACGCTGCCCTGAGAACCTGGAACCGGGACCTGGCATAGGCTAGGAGGTCGGGGAAGGCCGAGCTGAGCCCTGATGAGGGGTAGCCTTGCTGTTTCGGAAACCAGCTGGGCGGCATTGGGGTTGCAAGCCCCTCCTGACACCCAGATGACCTCCAAGGGGAGCATTTCCTCACGCCCGCCCACAACCCAGCCTTCACTTCTGCTTTTCTGCTATCTACTCTTGCCACGAGCCCTTGGGAGATGATGCATGTGTAAGCAGAGGAAAGACTTAGGTTTCCTTGCTGGGGGCTGCCGGCAAGCACATACAGGGCCTTTGCTGAATTACAAAAAACTGCGCCTCCCTTTGAACTGACATACTCTTGCACTGAGCACAAGGCTTGACTAGTGGAGTGCAGGCTGGATTTCAGCCACTCGCCCCCACCCCCACCCCCATCCCAGTCAGCCAAACACCCGTGTGCAGTGAACAACTTGAACAAGCTTCTGTGGTGGCCCTGCTACCGTCTTGAGCAGAACATGCTGGCTTCTTGGCTCTTCCTCATAGTTGGAAGATTCCTTTATCCTGGGAGATAATTACGTCTTCCATGGGCATAAATCTCTTTGGACATTTAGAGAGGAATTTATATGTATTTTCTGGAGAACTGGGTGTTTTTCTTATCTAAACTGAAAAGAGGATTCTTTTAAATATGATCCAAGAGAGTTCTTTCATATGGTAATTCACACACACGCTGGCTGATAAGCCCCAGACTTGGCATAAGGTTCAAAGCAGAAATCGTGTCCAGATGAGGCGCAGGGATGCTTTACGATCTAATTTGCTTTTAGCTGCTGACATTGGGATCATCCTGGCCTCTGAGTAGCAATAGGCCTCGAAAACGTGGTAAAGCAAGGTCTTTTTAAAGAAAGTCTGAACTACCTGGAATGATGGATGGAGGAGTCCTCGTTAGATTTGGGAGCTAGAAAAAGAAGCATTTTCTGAAGGAAGATAATGGTCACTACATGCTAGCCAAGCTGGAGTGGCCCTTGAGAGGCACCTCATCCAGACCTTCCCTTCCCAATGGGGAAACTGAGGCTCAGAGAGAGAAAGTGGGTCGGCTTAGGTCACACTATGAGTGCAGAGCCAGGCTGACACCTGACAGGCGCTTTCTTCTGCATCTGAACCTTGTTAGTGGCCGACAGTGTCCCGCATGAGGATGGTGGGAGCCAGATGGTTGACTGTGTATAGGGGGAAGATGAGAAGGGGACATTAGGCTGGAAGACATGATGTCTCACCAAGACCAGCGTGGCCCCTCCCCTGTCAGACAGGGGAAGCTGCTTTTCCGACTCAAGAGCGGTTAGGGATAAGTGTCATCTATAGGAGATGACACTAGGGATGGAGTGGGAACTAGGCATGGAGGGAAGGGAGGACTTACATCTCTGATGGAAGACGTTGTGGAACACACAAGTGAGCCAGCGGTCATATCACTGTTTCACAAATGACTGTAACAATCGGTTTGAGGTGGGCAAGCATTGGGTGTCAAAGTGACATTCTACCTTGGGTCCCATAGCTTCTCATGTCTGACATTTGTGAAAACACTTCCAACTGTGAGGAGCTAATAGGTGTCTGGCACTTAGTGGCTGCTCGGGAAATGGTAGCGGCTCTCAACAGAGACCCTGCTAAGGAGAGGGGCAGAGAGAAAGGACTGTGTACGTGGTTTCTCCCTTATCCCCTCTGCAGTGCTTTCAGGAGCTGTCATTGTCCCCATCGCACAGATGTGGCAGCGGAGAAGGTAAGTCCCTGCCCAGAGGCAGACAGCAGTGAAACTTGGCTCTTTGGCTCTGTGCCATCTTACCGTGCCATGCTGGCTTCTCTCAGCTTCAGCTGGCAGTCCCTTTCCTTGCCCCCAGGTCCTGCCTTCCCTCCCTAGAGGACGTGTGGCCCACACGATCCCCAAATTTGGGTGCATTTGAGGAGAGGGGTGGCAACTTGCGTGTAAGCTCTGACTTTGGGAAATAAGAATGTCGGCGGCCCACACATTTAAGAATGCTAGATATAGGAGTTCCCTTCCCAAAGACACAGCAAGATCAGGGGACATTGTGGCACAAATGCAGGTTTGTTTGTTTTGTTTTGTTTTAATCCGAGACACCTTGTTTTCCATCAGCGCGCCAGGGCCCTGTCCCGATTCAGACGTAGGAAGTCAGCACACTTACGTCTGGCTGAGTGGCTCCTGCTCAGGTCCTAAAGCGCCCGGGGCCCCCTTTCCTTCTCTTACCTCCTGGTTACTCTGCTTCTGGTGAAGGGACACGGACAGCATCAAACAAAGACCTTCATCTTTTCTTTTTGGAAGCCGTCCTACAGGTTAGGCCAACTGAGTTTTTCATCAGTATTCTTTTCTCTGGTGAAGTTCAACATGCTCTAACTCTAAAAATTAAACTCAACATTTCCATTCCCTGTGAAGGGAATAGGGAGTATGGGGAGACGGATTCAAAAGGTGAGCTTTTCTAACTCTGAAGGGCACGTGCAGGAGTCCTGACCAGGCCCGGAGGGAGGAGACCTGCTTTGAGGTCCTGAGTCCCTCTTGCTGCCTGTGCCATCTCGGACAACCTGCCTAACCTCTCTGGGCCTGCACGTTTCCCAGGGACTCTCAGTGCAAATATTTTGTGGTTATAAGCACGGAGAGACTCCTCGATAACTCAGTTCCTTTGCTGAATGTCACACAGTCACCGTGGCCAATGATACTTTATGGGTTTTATTTTTCTCTTGGTTGGAAGAGGGACAGCTATTTACAACAAAGACTGGAGTCCTTTCCAACTGTGGCCCTAAGTTTCTGGGTTTGATAGGCCAAATAAGCTGTAGAGTCATATGCACTTTACACTGCAAGAATATTTCCCATTTGCTTAACAGAAAATCCTGGAGGTAAGGTGGTGTTGCCAATCTCCACTGAGTTGCAGTCTCAGAACCAGAGAGTTGGACCATATGGTCCAGACTCCTTAGCTTACAGGTGTGGAGGCCCCGAGCACGGAAGGAAGCAGCCCTGGACTCCCAGAGCGTCGAGATGGAACTGGAACTAGAACCTGGCTGCCATCGTGCCACATCTGATGCTTGTGTCCTCTCCGTATGAACAGAAGCTGATTTGAAGGGCAAGGGATTATAAAAATTATACCATTATCCTAAGGGCAACTTTAATACATGTAAATATCGGTCCAAATATTTTTATTTATATTTTTGGTTTAACACCCATCAAAACCCTGCGTGTCTTTAAGCACCACTACAGACCTTTATTTGCATTTCCTGAAACCACCCCAGTGAGCAACTGTGAAGTAAATTAAAAAGAAAGGTCAAGCCTGAATGCACACTGAGGTTTCCATGTGCTCAGCTCAGCAGATTCAGGCATGACCCCTGCAGAGCGTGGACTCTGAACTGGCACTAACATTCCCTACGCTCAGTGACCATCTCACACGATGAATCCATCTGTGTAATTGTGCTTAGCTGTCCCAAGATCAACTCCATGTTTGCATGAAGATCAAAATGCTTACTTTAAGAAGTTTGGTTTTCTTCCACTTCTGTCTTATCTGGGGAGGTATTCATGCTTGGAATTTCCTGGGTTTTCTCTTTTAAATCTCTTGTAGGGATTGAGAATGTGAGGGTAAGGGCAGGGGGTGGGGTGCCTCACCTTTTATAGCTCTCTTTGAAACAATTGGCAATTATTCCTCATTGTTTTGATGTTCTCGTGTCAAAGGCAAGCCAGACACTGGGACCTAAACGTGGGTACCCACAGCATTCTTGCTTGTTCCCCGCCCCCATTCCTGTGCTAGTTAGAACGTTATCTAGAATTCTTCTGCTTTTTAAAAAATTTTCTATTGGATTATAATTTACAGACAGCAAAGAGCACACATTGGACGTGTGCACCCTGATACGCGTGTACTTCTGCTTTGCTTATCCCTTTGTTATTGTTCAGGACTTCTTGGCAGTGAAATATCTGATTTTGGTCTTTCCAAGGACTGCTGCACCCAAACGGGGTGGAGGCTGACCTTTGAAGTGCTGCAAGGGTGGTGGCAACGAGTAAAAAAATTTACATTTTACGATTTTACCTCACTTGCACTCAGTTCTGGGAGAAATATTGGAAAGCACACCGAATTTTTGCTCACAATGGGGATCTGCAGGGAAAGGGAGATGTCTGAATGGGGTGGGGTGTTTCCACTTAATCATTACCACTGCTGACATCAATGAAAACCAAGTAATGCATATGGTCTGCATGGGCACCGACAATGAGAGGGAAGGAGGTCAGATTCTCAGGAAGTGTCGTGATGAGGTAGGGGACAGAGAGGATACAGAACTGAGAGGCGAAGCGCTTGGCTTGTATTTCAGCTTCAGTGCGTGACTGTTTGTTGTTGAAGGGTCATAAGTGGCCTGGCTATTTCAAAACAATGTCAGGAGAGGAGTGGTGGTGTTTCCCAGCACCCTACTCGGTGCCCAGGACACAAGGCAGCCTTGAGAACAAATATGTCCTTTCTCGAAATAGGAAGCCAACTATTTACTTAAGGCAAGTAATGCTATAAAAGGGCTTTATACGTTGAGTCGCAGCTCCTGAGCTTTGGACTGACCCCTGGAATTGTCTCAAAAGACTCCTTCTGGAGGACGGAGAGTCCTGAGCTCTCAGGTTGAACATGGGCTCAAACAATTTAAATCAGGTAGAAGCTCCTCATCTAAAGCTGAACCAGCTCAGGCAAACACCCTAAAACAGCTTCTGAGCAAAGATGGCAATATCGTTTCAGCCGGAATGGGCATCGCCACCTGGTGACAAAATTCATTTTGTGAAATTAAAAAAAGTTTGTAAAATAAAATTCACCTTCAAAACCTATGATTACTCACCTTGATCACTTCCTTGCATACCCTCCCCTCTCCTCTGTCACTTCATCATATGCCTTTGGCAAAACCACAACCCAGGCTCAATCTTAGCACCTGATCCTCGGTAGCTCAATAAGGTTTGAGAAAAATGCACAACCGTGCTGGTGGCTCACACTAAATGCACAGCCTCAAACCTCACGTGGCTCCTGAGTGCAGCCAGACAAGCATACTGTGCACCTCTAGTCAATATTGGCATATCCCACTCAATCAGTGTTTGTTGCATGAATGAATTAAATAAATGAATTTGAATTAGGGTCTCATTGATGCTATAGCTCTGCTTGTTCAAGTTGAAAAGTAAATTTATTTTAAAAACATTTGGAAGCTAAATATAAGGGGATGGAAAGAGGGGTCACATTAGGTGGTGAACTTATTATGCATCAAGTTGACAATGCACTGTGGAATTGTATGCCTGAAACCTATGTAATCCTTGCTAACAGATGTCACCCCAATAAGTCTAACAATAAAAATGAATTAAAAAAAAAAAAAAAAAAAAACAAAAAAAAAAAAAAAAAAAAAAAAAAAAAAAAAAA